>JAULBM010298304.1:0-13242 GCA_032357055.1 Geukensia granosissima | reverse complement strand
TGAAACGGTATTCCATACCGGCCGACAAGATTATGGTGTCCACAAAAAATGGTTTGAGTGTTTACCCCAACCGATAAGCAACACATCCCTGACTAAGCAATTGTTGTGTCAACAACCAAGCTCTGTCCAGAAAATCGCTCTATTGCATACATGCTCTTGAAAAACGTATGAGCCCGGAGATGTATACGCAATTCCTCGGGGCAGCTAGAATGTTACTAGAATGAACAGAAATTCGACTATTGGAAGGCTAAAGTCATCACGTTTGTCATATAGTTATGTGTAAAGCCTTATTACATTGTCTAATTTGAGATACAAGTTATTAGACACTATATGTTGTGTCTTTAATTTCAAGCTCATTTGGGTATATGAGCTGAAGATAATCACCGAATAGGCCATTAATTAATTGGAGTACACCCTCTATATAACGGGAGCAGAAGTTAAAGGTTTGGACTAAATTTCTTTTCTTTTTGTGAGACATCTCGATGAAAGTCTGCCTCAAACGAGTGAGGGAATAGATCTGCGAGGGGAACAATAAGTGCTCTTTGGAAAACTAATCTAACAAATTGAACGAATATGTTGTGTCAATTATAAAATCTAACATCTTTGTAGTATCCTCTTCTGTATATTTGATTTTGATTTTGTGAGATTTTTTATTCAAATCTTACAATTCCTTTAGACATATTTATTTTATCTACTTCTAATCATCGTGTAGTACCTGTAAATCCACATTTTACAGCATCTGGATAGGAACAGGGATCCGGCAAGCGCAATTCATGTCGGTTTTCATAATAATGTGTTACATCTAAATTTTTCGAGTCGATCACTGCCCATGTGTAGTTTCTATGACGTAATAATGGCCATGTTGCAGACAGAATGTTCTTATATGGAGTGTAATCAACATCCGGCTTACTCCATCGTTCATTTTGTGCCAAATATATATCATGTCCATACGAATCCCGTATGTTTCCATCTAAAGAAAAATGAATTATTCAAGCAAACGTTAAATATCCATCAGATTATTAATACTTCTTTAAAACTAATGAGGACTGTTCATTTGCAAATGGATCATTATTATACTACGTAATCAGGTTTTTCCTTCGCTCTTTGGCATCAACAAATTGTCACTCATTACTTTTAAACAACATGCGTTTGTCTCATTATGATATAGCAATCTATGTCATCAATCTAGTCTATATTCTTTTGTTAAGGTTTATCTTACCCAAGCTTAATTCTTGTTTTCCGAGAGCATCAATGACGATATTTGGATTTATCAGGGAATTGCCTTCGAAAATCTCACATGTCTTTATTTCCCTGGATATAGTTGTCCACATCCCTGCCCTATTGTAACCTCTTATATATAACTTCCGACATTTAGAAAAATTGAGGCTGTGGTTTAGTGGTAAAGAAAAAGTTAGCTGAAATAAAAAAGTATTACAATAAAAGTTGTTAGTAATTATCAGCTTTAAAAGCAAAATGTACCCTATTTCATAACAGAATTTTATTGATAAAAGGTTGCTGCTGAAAAGAAAAGCTACTGAACTAGTGACTTCTTATGATACGATTAAAAATATCACTACAAATTCGGTCGCCTTCATGATTCTGTTGACAAATTTCATCACAAAGATGACAATGGATAGCTTCAAACTTTGGTGACTGCAAATCAGTTCCTAAACTGGTTGTGACCATCATCGATTTTGACTAAACAACGGGTTTGGCTTAAACAAGATGGGTGAGCACCTGAACTCAGCCAAGGTTTTGTAGGGTTCGTTCTTCTCCACTTTTAGTTTCAATGTAGTGCTGTTTGCACTATGGTTGTCTTTTGTTATATTTTATTTAGACTGGTTTTTCCATTATGCCTTCTGTCTTAGCCAAATGTGCGGTTTCTCAAATTCCTTAATAACAATTTTGCTTTTAATAAATATACTGACAAATATAAATAATTCATTTTTTTCCAAAATGCCCAATTCCTATTCTTAAATTAGAACAACATTCTAGAAGCCTCAGACAAAGACTGGCGTGTACAGTCTACAACATTAGAATTTGCAGTCAAATGTCAATATAGAACGATAATGTAGGAAATATTGTCTCAATGATTCAATGATTAACATTGTGTTAAAAAAAAATTGTCAATTCTTTGGCCCACTTTGTCATACTTCATGTTTGCAAGCAAATAAGGGTGTTTATAGGTATTTGTTTTTTGTTAGATGAATTATTGGATAAATACTCTCTATCCAGATTGACTACTTATCAAGGGAACACCATGTAAATGCACTTTCCGACATTTTGACAGAAACAGTTTAAAATTCCGGATATTAATATTTCATTTATAGACATTTCGTTGTCCGATTCAAAAATGTTTTGTTTTCCAATCTAAATTTGACACACAATTAATTTCAGAGAATTATGCCTTACCCGTTGTAGTCTCATCTTTAATGAAGTTATCAATAAAAGACAAAATTTTACTTTTAGGTAACGACATAAATTGTAAGCTGCAAATATAGATGAGTCCAGTGAAAAATACCCAAGCGAGAGACCAAAAGTGCATAGTTCAAAGAGACCAGACAAATTTAAACAGAGAAAAGAAATAACGTAAACAAAAGGAACAAAAGCTTGAAATCCTTTACAAAACATGAGTTATTAAACAAGATAAGAAAAAGTTATTGAGACTGATTTATGATTCTTTGTATATTGCTTTTTTAATGTTTCAAAATTATTTAGCACTTCTTAAAGACCTTGGACTTAGTAAGTGAAATGTTAGAAGCACTTGAATAAAGAACTACTTTTTTTGTTGTTTAAATCATATATATATATATATAAAACGTTTTTTATATCCGTCTGTCAAGTGTTGTGCCTTTTTTGCTTCAGCCAGTTTCTCAGTTACCATATATGTATTATAATTTAACATATTTTATTCCAATTAAATTTTTCTTACCTATGTTGTATATTACATTTTGTTTATTTATTTATTTCATGGTTATAAGACTGCCGAATATCACATCTCACTGACTAAAGTTTAACGTTTTAACGACTACGGTAGAGATTTTGAACCTTTTAAACCTCTAGAGCTGATGTTTGTTTTGTCTCTGAAACTACAAATGACCTAGTTTATCAATATCATTTAAAGTTTTACATGTCAGTCTATAATATGTCACATGCCACTGACTTTATTTCAGTACGACGACCTGGCAAAGCTTGAATACATTCACACTTGATTGTGACTAACACGCGGCTTTTACAACCGTGTAATACAACAGGCAATATGAGTGGAGCAAGAGCTGATTATCATTTCGGAGCAACTGATTTCCCCTTTGTATTCACAAGGTTCATTGTACTCAAGCTTTATTTTTTTCTTAAATGTTTGTTTACTATTGTTTATGTTTTGTATTGTTATATAAGCCATGGTCTTATCTGTCATCCGAACTAATGATTTCTATCTAGCCCATTTGGTTTTCTAACTCTTTTCCAAAACTACTTACTCTGTTATTATCTACTGTTTTAAGATTCATAACTTTATTCCATGGATTGTTTATTCCTACGTTATCCCCCAATGCCCATTCATATAAATGGACCATATCAACAGATTCCTTAGGATCTTCAACATTAGGATCACACATTTTTTCGAAAGTAACCACCAACTGAAAAAGTAAAAATATTATAATCTTTATCCAGACACAAATAAACTATGAAGAAACTAATCCAAAGTTGATAAAAGGGAAAATCCAAAAACAGAAATAAATTCATTTAATGGCATAGAAGAATTTTTAAATATGATAAAGATTCAGGCTTATATATACATTTTCCAGTTGCTTACCTGTTGAAGTTTTGTTGCATTTTGAATCACTACTGACATATTACCGGAATCAGGTGGATTAGGAATAACTGTCACCCCATTACTATAAACATAAGGAAAACATATTTCTTCGGCACAGAACTTTAATGCAACTCGATATGTTTTTCCTGGTGTGAAATCCATTTCACGTAATGTGGCATATCGATGTCTGCCAACATACCTAATATCTTTAAATTGCTTTTGGTTCCAGACATCTAAAACCAAACCAGATGAAATATTATTTACTCAGACATGAATGATATGCAGTGTAGACATACTAATATTAGTAAAGCATTTACCTCTACTGTCTGTAATCCTCACTTCGTGGAATGCCTTTTTCAAAAGTTAAAGGTGTTATCATTTTTGAATCTCAATAAAATTTTGCAAAAAATGTATCTTGGTGAGTCTAAACAGAAACTATTTTCATTTTTATATTCTCTACAACGATAAATGAACCTGGAAAAATCTCCATAGGATTTACAATGTAAATGGGGGATAACTCTCCAAACTCAAAAGCCCTTCAGAATGCTTTTACAAAAAGCCTTGTAGAATGCCCATAGAGTAACATATAACTAAAAATGTAATATTGCAAAATTTCTTTCTCAATCCAATGCAACAATTTATTCATGTAAATGGTTGATATCATTCCATTTTAAAAATGTAGTATTTTAGCAGACAAAAAGAAGAATAGGAAATTCCCCATCTAAAACAGTTTTTAGGTTCATGAAAAGTATCGTCTGGGGCAGTACTTTATTTTTTTCATTTATTGGACGACTCATAGGGTTCTACTTCTCGACAAATATTATTAAAATGTTCAGAAGACAAAGGTTTAAAAAAAAAGCCAGAGACAGAGTAGGGTTTAAAGACAGTAAGCCTTGTCTTGTGTATTTGTCGTTTTTAGGTCATATATTGATAAGGTTCTTTTTCTGTTAATGAGAAGTTGATTCTCGTTTACAGCATAAAAAAGCTAACAATATCTCTTCCAATTTTCTACACATGGCATTTAAAGCAGGTTTGGTAACAGTAAGAGAGTACAAGAAAGATGACTGTTGTGTCGCGTTTATTTTGTTCACAATTCACAATAATATAGCTTCTATCTAACGGCCGTTTATACAGACAGAGTGACATTTATACATACATCAAAGATACTTATATCGCTTAAGAATTATTTTATTATCAATACTAAAGATCTAAACTAGTCTAAATAAATCACCAATTGAAGAATGATGGAAGATAGCTCATGAATAACAATCGTTACTGTCCCGCAGAATTTGACGGGCAATAATGCGGGATGCAATGTTAAATGTTATTATTGTCTGATCTTATTGTACAATGAATTTTAGTTTATCAATATTTTGTTTGGTATTTCATTTGAGGTTTTACATGTCAGTATTTAATATGTCACACGCCACTGACTTTATTTCGGTTAGACGACCTGGTAAAGCTTGAATACATTCACACATATTTTGTTGGCCATGATCTTGTCTGCTCCTGGTATCTTCGAATTCCTTTTATAAAACGTGTTATAATCAAACAAAAAACTATGACATTCACTGGACTACTGGTTCCTGGACCCGGACATGCCCTTTAAAGGAGAAGACTATGTTTTTTTAAAGTTACAAATATTAAAACCTATAGGTCAAATGGTCATGGAAATCGAATTAAAAAATATGAATCTGCCCTTTTAACTATTTAAATCGCTGTTTTAAAATAAGGGTTTTTGAATTTCCCGCGCTAATGTGCGCTGCCATGATTGGTATAGTTGGGACGTCACGAAGTCGGTTTGTGAAATGAAAGTAAATAGGTAAACATTTGATAATCGCGTATGATGTCTTGAGATAGTGAAAATTTGGGACTTGCTCCATATAACTTCGAGCCGGAATTTACAGACGAAGAAATCAAGGAGCTATATAGTAAGATGTCCTAATGCAGTAACGAAGGAGGAGATCTGCAGCTCGATTACAAGTGTTTTTGTCACGAGTGTGAGGAAATGGATACTGCCGGCACTTTTTTTGGATGGGGATGAAAAAAAAAAAAACTGTTCGAACATTTTCCTATTTCATTTGTGGATTTAAAAGCCTGACAGGATGGCATGATTTTGAAATGAACTAGTTAAAAATATTAACGGATCAAATTCTTTGGATACATGTCGAGCATCAGTTACAAACCAACTTAGTGACGTCACACGCTAATCAATAAAATTATCGCCATTATTACCAATAAGTTATAGAGTATTTAAAAATTTTACCTCCAACAATCCTTTCCTCCACCATTACAAATGAATCCCGAAGATACAAGTCGTACTTATCAGGTACAGTCCAATACACATTCAGTGTTGTGGTCGATGTCTGGTAGTCAATGTCTTCCACACATTGCGGCCTAGTATCCTAATATACCCATGTGATTATAAACGGAGTGCAAAATAAAATCAAGTATTGATATATGCACGGTTTTTCAAAAAAGAATGGGGTTCAATGTAAACAAGGCAGATAAAAATAAATGCTTATAATAGTGTTAAATTGTAGATAATGATAGTAAAGTACTGAAATATCGTCTTTGAGGAGACATCATATTATTTTTCATAACCTAGACCTAAATGCGTAACCATATCAGGAATATTGGGTGACTGCGCCAATACTGGAGAGTTTTTGTCCGGAGTAGAATACAATATTTCACAAACCTGTGTTACGCGCAAGACAGGGGATGCCTAGCCTTCTGGAGCACCTGTTTTGTAAAGGAGTTGGTTGATTCCAATCTTATTTTCCTTTTATGTTCTTTTTATTCATTAGTTTGTTTCAAATTTGTCTTGTCTCTTTGGACTATGCACTTTTGATCTCTCTCATGGGTATTCTACACTGGACTTAAACAAGTAGTGAAGATCAATTGGTTTATTGACTAATTTTTTGCATAATGACTGATTGTTTTTATGAATCAAACCAACAAACCAAAGTAGAGAGGTATGAAACCTTAAAACAAAAGGGATGATATTGGACAAATATCAGGAAAACCATACCACATCATCATAAAAATGGAGGGAAATTGTTGAATTGAGAGGTCACTATTAGGCCTCCAACAAGCGACGAGCTCTAGATTAAAACAAAAACATAAAACCTGTATATTGAAAATCATGTTGATCTTACCTCAATAATACAGATAAATTTACAAAAGATGAACGACGACTACCTCCCCTATATCGGGTACAAATGAAAATACAAGAAAACAAAACCTTAACAAATTTTGACACCACAATACGTTATTTAATAAAGAAAAATTGGTAATATTTCATGAGAAGTTGACAGTTTTTGATATGAAAGATTTTGTTTACATTGATTCATCACATTTAGTGTATACTGTGGTTTAAAAAGAAGCATAGCTCTAAATGTGTTAAGAAAATATCTTTGGCAAAGAACAGTGATCAAACAGAGATAATTATTTATATTTGGCCAAGGAAAACATCATAACACATCTTATTATAATATTATTTTTTAAAGTTCTCATAAAATGACTGATGTAATAAGTCCAGTGAAGAATACCCATGTGAGAAGTCAAAAGTGCATAGTATAAAGAGACAAAACAAATTTGAAACAAAATAAAAGATAAAACGAAAAAAATAACTGAGTCTTGGAATCCACGAAATCCTTTCGTAACAAGAGTGAGATCAGGTGATCCGAAGGGGTAAGCATTCTTGTTCTACCGGTATATGGATCAACGATAACATGATGGCGACCGTTGAATTTAAGGAGGGACGGTTTCAATCTTAATTGGATGTATCCTTGTTGTAGTAATGTAAGCGACAACAGCAAAGTTCTTTTCAGAAATTCCTAATATTTGGAACAGGAACTAAGTATCGAATCAACTGCGACACATAATGCCAGAGGGCAGGGGAAGCATGATTATTGCTACATAAATATGGAAGGTTACAATAGGAAAGTTGAAGTCATCCCTTTTTTATCTAAGGAACAGGTTTTTCATCTTGGTCGATTTCGAGGAATAAATCTACGTATGATGCAGATCTTGTTGCCTCTGTTGTCGTCATAATTTCTAAGACTCTCTGCTCAATAATTTAAATCAAAACTAATTTCAGTCATTATTGTTTTTTTTTTTATTTTGTCCTTCATGCTGTCGATAGTTTTTTATGGCACTTGCACAGCACCTAGTTTTCTTACTTGATGATATATTTCACACCAACTCCAACCGGCCGGATGTGTTTTAAATGTTGTCGTAGCTTTAGAGAACCAAGTTTGTTCTTAAATGTGTATGGATTTTGAACTAGCTGTTAGAAAAAGTACTTTCTCGAGGTCGGTACATGTTGTTGTCACTTGTTTTTATTATTGTTTGCGTTCTATGTATCGTTTTCAAAAGTTAAATCTTACATAGTTGGTTTTAATGCCGTTTTGTCACACTGTCCCAGATTAGGTACACATAAAAATGTTTAACCCCACATAACTGATGTATCTGTCCCAAGCCAGAAACCTTTAATCCAGTATATGTCGTTGTATTTATGTTTAAGTTTTACTTGTTTTGCATTGTTTCTTATTTTGCCAATAGTTGTTATATTTGAATATCATCATATTTTTTTTGGGGGGGTTGCAGCTTTTTTAGGGTGTGGACATAGGTCAATTATTAGCGGCCTTAGAGCAACTTGTAAAAGTTTGAGATTCACACATTTTGGATGGCTGTCTCATGGACAACCATATCACATATCTTCTTTATATATGCATTCATTTTAAAAAATAAAAAGCAACAGCAAAATCATGATTTAAATATATTCATTTATATAACAGTCGTTCATTACATTACCTGGCTATGGTGACTAAGAATTACTTTCTGTAGATCTACAAAAACAAGAAGTACTTTTGAAGTTCATGTGTATGAAGAGATTGTCTCATAATAATACCCTTTAACCCTCTTTGATATCCGTGTTCGTTAATAATAATATTCAGTCCTTCAGTTTCATCAGCTGATTAATCCGAATATATACATTTTAGGAAACGTTCCTGCAATTGCACAAATGTATTTTTATGTTAAACCGTATGAATGCCAGAATAATGTCTTTTGTAAGGCCTTTTTGTCCGGCTATGAACAACATTATTAGAAGAAAATCCTTATCGTATATTAGGAATTATTGATTTACTTCTGGATATATGACTATATAATCAAAGATCTAGCATTTTATCGACATGCAGGTTTTTAACAGCTTCCATTACGTTATGAATCCATATTAATTACTCAAGACCGTAAAAGTACCTTTAAAAATTTCGACAGTTATTTGGTGGATGTCTGCCTCACGGACATCATTTGAAAAAAAATCAACATTAACTTTATTATAAGCTGATTGATTAGCATACTGGTATTCAATTTCAGCATGTTGTTATTGTATACTTTTCCTGATATAGTTTTATGTAATCAAAAAATATAAATTTGGTCAGATATGCAGTATGTAATTAAATAAATATTCCGTGGTACGTATCTCTTTCATGTATTTATGATTAACTTATAGATGCTTATAAAACAACTCACTTGAGCAGTTAGTGCCTTCTCGGACAACAATACCCGTCAGGTTTGTTTTTAAGTCCAACACCATAACTCCATCAGAACTTTCTTGGACACTTCCTGCTAAGGTGGTAGCTTCCAGTGTGACAAAGTATTTCTTGAAATATTTAACACAAAAAATTAATAAAAAATGACCTTTAAAAAACAAACTTATAAATTAAGGTTACGAGAAAAGAAATGAGTACTTCTTTTGTTTGTTGATATTGCATTCCCCGATTTTCGTTGTGGAAAAACGATGTTTCATTTCGTTCATTGTTTTTCAATCTCTACATACAATGTTGCACACGAACAAAAAAAGTGTGCCAAACGTAATCGCCACCCATTCGATACATGTTTACATGCTTTGCAATAAACTGTTCAGTATTAATTGCACTAAAGAGCACTACATCCTTCAGGTTTTCAAAGTCTCCGATAATTACATGAGCATAGTTTTCTGAAAGAGCATTTGTTGTAATTTGTTTATTTTTCCAAGAACAATGTAAAGATCTAGAAATGTTTAGTTTATAAATGACAAGAAACCTAAAATATTGATAACTAAATTAAGTTTAATATATAGTACAAGAGCAATTTGTTTATTTCCACATTAAAAGACAGAAGTCCCTACCAATAAATGTGATTTGTTGTTTAAAGATACATGTACCACTTTGTAAAAGTCGAACATACACATATGTTCTTTACGTTACACTATTACATGATGAAGTGCATGATGACAAACTTAATAATAACTGGTGAAATAAATAGAAGCGGCAAAACTATACTCATATTTGAAAATACATTAAATTAACAATTACACTGCTTTCATTCTATTCTAACGTGAAAATTTCTTCTACTGAAGGAAGTTTTTCATAAGAGAAAAAACGATGCAGATTTGGAAATTTGAATACAAAACATAAAAATAGTTACCGTGAAGTACTGCAGTACAAGCCCACGGAAAATGTGTGTTGTGTAAGTTGAGTTCAAAACTGTCATAGCTGAAACATCACACGACATTGGTACACTGCCAATGCAACCTTTGAACACTACGGCTTGGTGGGGATGCGAAAATCCAGACCATGATACGGCTAGTGACGTTTTATCAGTGGTAAAATCAACATCCTCTATGTCCTAAAATACAAAGTATGAGTTTCCACATCAACGCTATTGCAATTTCAATTCATACATCAAAGGATTATTTCATTCGATTATGAATCAGCTTTTGGATTTAGAGTTTTGTTTTTGTGGTCATTCAGAATTTCATTGATGACGCTTATTAAGTTCAATAATTTACGTCTTTCTTATTGCGATTATTGTAAAATACATGTGTACAGTCTGAAATTTAATTTGGTTAATTTTTATATGCCATATGTTCATTTCAAGACGTACTCTCCCATTAGTAGGATAAGACATTCAAACATAGTAAAAGAATCACTCAAACAAATCGAAATAAGAAGACTAATCCGACCGTAGGGACAACTACTAAGTGCAATGCGTTTCAAGGCCTTTCCGTCTTTAGTGATTTAGAATTTTAAAAAATCCAGCAAATTCCTTTAAAACATTGTTAGGTAATTCTTATTCAAACTCAAATTTTGTACCCTTGAAGATTTTAGTGTAAATAATCATATTTAATGTGGTTAATACATTGTACCTCTGTATTTAATATTGACCTCCCTGGTAAAATATCAAACACAATGCCTTTGGCAGGTAACTGTATATCGTGGGTATATTTCACAGATGTATGTGTAGTATAAAGTCCTGCAAGATTCGTAGCCTTTATAGTAAAGTAATAATCATGATGGCCATGTAATGACCATTGTAGCTTTGATATTGACAGTGCAGTACATGTTGCAGGTGTTGCTGGTATACAAGGCCCACCGAATTGCAAACTTCGAAACTGCTGAACGTCACACATATTAGGCTGGTGACCTAAAACAAAGAAACAAATAAACGTTACCGCAAAATGTGGATAGTTTTTTAAGAATGCAGTTTATATAAAAGTGTCATTTATTTCTTATTGTTTTACATTTTGTGCATCAGAGAGCACTTTGTCACTGTTTGTTCAGTGCCCCTATTTTTCCCTAAATATTTCAGCTAAAAAGCATCCAAGTTTAACATCATCCTAAAGATTTCCTAGTTTAACTGGCCTTTAGGCATGGTAAATTGGAAAACAGCTCAGTAAATGGCTTTTCTGGTTGAAATTTCGTGGTACTGTGTGCAATTCGCAAGATCAATCTAAAGTAGTCTTCACGGGACCTTTTGTTCATAGAAAATCAGTTAAAAATACACAAAAGATTTCATGTATTTTTTAACATAGCAATTTAAACTATCCTTTCATTTTTTGGAGATTTCATCCTTAAAAGGGTCTTAATTCATTATTGGAACCACATTTTTTTTTTTGTATGCTATCTGTATACGAAATTTGGGAAAAATGTAATATTTTTAAGAGCTTGCTCCACGCAATTCATTTTTGTCATTCGGTTGCCAAAATACAAATAACATATTGCACGTTTTTTTTTTACTGATGCAATGTGCGATTATTTGGCATGGAAATTGTCATAAAAGAGAAGCTTAGTTGTCAAATTTGAACATTGTGTTATTAATACATTTATTTATTTACATATTATTAAGATCTATTATTTTTATTGTCAATAGCATGCTAAGACTGCAAGAACGAACAAAAGATCTTTTAATAGAAAAAAATGGAAAACGTGGTTCGTACCGACGGCATACTGAAACTGCATTGGGTATGGATCATCTAGATCCTGAAAAGCATCATCTGTCCAGTTTGCTGTCAAATACCCATTAACCAAAGCGAGGTTAATCTGACTCCCAATGAAGCGAGGCCTAGTGGTGTCAATTATAAATGGTCCAATGCTCTAAAATTAAATATCAGTTATAATAAACATAAATAGCAATACATGTATTTACATAGTGATATATGCAAAACACCATTTATTTGTTGTGTATTTTTCGCAAAGGAAAATCAACGAACACTTAGGAAGTATTCGTACCACATATTATTGTATCTGCATTTAAGACAAGAAGTTGTACAAAACATAAAAACCTTTTTTTTTGCTTAGAAAATGTCTGAAAGTGGATATCTACATATTTTTTTGCAGTATTATTCTTACAAGATTATTGCAATGAAATATTCTATGAGCTATGTAAATTATAAAGAAACAATAGTTGAAAATCATTAATGCATAAATGAAAAAAAACAGATCTGAATATAAAGCAAGAATCACCAACATAATTGCTATAAAAAATTAGGTATTAAATCATTTGCCCCGAAAGAGCAATCGATACTCTAGCAGATCTTGAATCAGTAGAATTAAAACATATTGGTTACAATTCCCTCTGCAAAACTGCGAAATACACCCACTGCAATGTTATATTATTTGAGAATTGTACACTATGTAGGAAAATACAGCATAAATATGTAATATCAATATGAAATTTTGTGAACGGAAAATAAAAAATGACGTCATTGTGGTTATAGTCTATCAGCCAGCACGAAAAAAGGATGAGATCCGATGTCGATCTCTGGATACCTTAATATTTTTCAGGTATATATTCTGTATCACCTTTTACAACTTGTTCTTTGCCTTCAGCTTGCCATATTTATCGAATTGTCTCCTTTTGTCAGACTCGTCGGTTTTCACTCGCTTTTTATTCCTTTATTCAGACAAAGCGAGATGAATACGGTGGAAACAGACTTAAAATGTTTGTGTTTTGTACATTTATCGATGTGACAGATTCAAGTGAAGGTGACACCTACAGCTGATTATCCAATGAAATATGTTATTATGGTATGGACTGGACTCTAGTTCATTGTTGAAGGTCATAATGGGACCTGTAGAAGTTTAAATTCTACTGTCATTTGG
>JAULBM010298295.1:0-15047 GCA_032357055.1 Geukensia granosissima | reverse complement strand
AAATATTTAGTATTATTTTATTTGTATTTGTATTTTATTTTATTTTGCGTCGTTGTACATTTTCTAGACGTTTATATATATATATATATATATATATATATATTTATATATGAACATATTAAAAATAAACGATATATTTTAAGCATACAATGTACATTTGCGTTTCAGTAGTATATCATAGCCGATTTTGGCAGTATAATAAAACATGTTTTCATTGTCAAAAAGGAAAATAAATTTCTCTTCATCTGACAAGCTGTAAAAATCACCATAAAAAGAAACAGCATGATTATATAAAATACTTTGTAAATCTGCATAAAAAGGGCACTTTTACATAGCATGTTTCTCATCTTCTACTTCATCTTCAGTCAATAAAAACATAACCTGCTCTCAACAGGTAGATTTTCATATCGGCCTGTTTCTATTTTCAAAGGTTCGACGCCGCATCTAAATTTTGCGAAGGCACTTCTGTATCTATCTGGTATATTTTTCAAAATATAATTTTCAACTTTAAATTCTGTTTTAAAAAGCTTATAAGTGCGAAGTTTACTATATTCATTTGACATAAATTTATACCAATTATATATATATATATATATTACAAGCCATATATTCAATTTCTTTTATCCCACTTTTCGATAAAAATACACCACAATCACAATATTCATCAAGAGTTATATCTTCAAACTTAGACTTGACTCTAAAAAACCAGTTTTTTATTTGGCTGGAGTATATTTACCTCCGCCCATAAAATATCTCATGGCTCTATTCTTAATAGCATTGATACAGAAAAAAATCTTTAGCGCCCCAAATTGAAGCACCAATTCTCTATAACCGACCAGACAAGAGTGTCAAAAAGCTTTGTATAGGTAGAATAATTAAAACCACCATTTGTTTTGCATTTGGCAATTAACAACCCTAAGGATCTACTTGCTGATTTTGCTACAGCTTTAGCCATTTCATCATAACTTAAAAATTCTGTTAACAATAAACCCAAATAAGTGTATCTATACTGTCATTGTTATAAATAAATTTAAAAACAGATCTAGGAACAGAAGGCGTTCATACATTGTATGTGTTACTTCGTTTGGATTTTTCATGTTTTGTTTGACGTGTTAATAAATCATTTTTATGTTAAAACATTGCTGTTGAAAAATTTAAATACAAAATAGTTTAATTTATTTACATCCTACAAGCTTCGTGGTTTAGCCTATTGTTAAGATAATTAATATCAAAATAACTAAAATGATGTAACTAATTACATTGTGACATATACATTGTTTTAGACCGCTCTATAAGCAATTGTTATGCCAGATTATGTGAAGTAGCGGATATACGTCATTATCTGGTTAGCCTACCTAGTTAAATGTATAATCCAATTGACATTTCACTTTACATTATATTTCGTACAATATGATATCGGTTACTTATTGCGTCGGGTGAAAAAAGCTATTGTCGAATGCATATAATTTGAAATATTAATTTTGATTTGCTTGAATGTTTTAAAGAGTCTTACACAGGAACAAAATAAATAGTTATACTATTGCTGAAATGTAATAAAAAAAAAACGTAAAGTAGTGACAAAAAATCAAACTGCTTTCAATTTTACCACATTTTATTGTATTTGCTATTATCAATTTTTCATGAATATTTGTCTGTTTTTTATGGATATTTAACATCAATAACACCAGTTTCTTTTGATAAAATACATTATACCGTCTTGAGCATCTTTATTCGATCTAAAATTAAATTGACCCCTACATGGCCGAAATTATAATAAAATATTTGTGTTCAGGTCATATATTAAAATTATCTGATTGTATTTAAATTTAGTTTCTTTGTATGTTTAAAAGTCACAACTATAAATCTTCATGAACTCCATAACAAGAAAACCCGAGTCAAAATACCTTAAATATTGTGCCTTAACAAAGCCGCTTAAGATAGATACATGCATGATTTTACTTTTTTATGCAGCAGCGACCGGAAAATCCAAATATTGCTGTGCAAATCTTTTATTCGAACTACACCTTTTAACCTGTAAATGCAGAGACCATGAACTTCAATTCATTAAAAAAAAACAAGAAAACACATGGTGCTTACTCCAAACTCCAAACTTTATTGAAGTATATATATGAATTAATTGAATTCACACAAAAAAATTACGAATATAAAATTAATGGCGCTCATAAAACAAATATGATTGAAAATGAAATAAGCTCTATATTTTCAAAAAAAATTGAAAAGAGAAGCAAAAAATGATTAAAAGAATCTCTCAATCAAATTAAGAACAGGGTTATTCAGTAGAAGAGGTACTGGATAATAACTCGGGATCAAATTGTTCAACATGTTCATTCGTTATCCAAACAGCAAATTTTAAAGGTCAAATTCTTGTTTTATAACTTATTATATTTGGCTATTTTTGGTAGTTTTGTACTTAATCCATCCGCAAGCTTTTTGATTGATATCGTACCTTAAGAAAATCAGGTTTGTTGTGAACTGTGTTTTTCAACTAGCTGTTAGAAACAGTGAGATCAGTATACATATTGTTGTCTCTTGTTTTATTTGTTTCCGTAATATGTATTGACTTCAAAATTTGAATCTAATGCAGTTGGCTTTTTAAGTCATTTTATGTTTTTTTTTCAAACCACTCCCCCTTGGTAAGACGTGGTTGAGTACTCACAAAAACGTGTAACCCGCCACATACTTTGTATGCATGTCTCAAGCAAGAAACCTGAAATCCAGGGGATGTTTTGTATTATGTTTAAGCAGTACTTGTTAAACATTATTTACATATGTTTATATAAATTTTCATTATTTATTGGACATAGGTAAACCCTGGATACAGAGCTTTCTCTCGTTCAATGGCAAACATATACTAAGTTCATGGCATTTTTGATGATTTGTGAGCACCTTGAAATGCGTTTGTTTATCAAACGGTGTTTGCCTAGGTTTTGTCTCGACGACAGAGAGATTAATGGAGAAAAATTGTTGAAATAACAAAATCCTAGTGTCGTTTCAATGTTAACGAGATTTATACTTACAAAATGATATGTCATTTAAAATGTATACTTGTCATTTACTCGGCAAGACTTACAGCTCGTCCCAATGAATTGGATTTTACCCTTATTGATGAACTATGGTGATCTCTAAATTTTGAACTATTTATCAGCTTGAGATTAAGATGTAGAGCGATATTCTTGTTATTTACTATTTATTCCTTTTAATATAAATACAAAACATTAAAGAACTTTTACGACTTTTAATAACGTTTTGATAAACGCATAGATGAATGAATCGTACAAAAAGTGTAACTATGAATGATCCTCCTACGCTTACCCTACAATAACTAATACCGGGTATGAAAATGAACAATGCGGCGGCCGTCTTTAACAGGAACCGATTACCCTTTCGGACCACCTAAATTCCTCCCCGTTTTTAATGGGGTCCACATGGTTCATATTATTGTTGTTTGTAGTTTATCTGTACATGAGTCATGTTTCGTCTTTTTCGTGTTGTCGAGATTGCTGAGTCTCTGGATTTTTCTCTGTTGTCTGGTCATCTGTTATCTTTCGCTTCCCCTTAATAATGTTCTTTTTTGTCCAAAAAAAAGTAAAATATCGTTTTTGCATTGCAGCAGTAAGGAAATTTTGGTTTGAAAGTATGTTCTGCTTATTTTAAATTAAAGTATTTTTCTCTGAACTGGGTCTCTCGTGTTTTGTCATTTATTTCTTAAAGCAATAATACAATCTGAAAATGAAATTTAGAATGATATTTAACTATATTACCGGCAATAGGATTTAGGGTTCGAAATATCACAGGTGACGTTGTTTGTCCTGTGCTCATGTGAAAAATGCTAATTTTTGTGAAAAATAAAATTTCTGACGACGTCTAAATTCTTGCATTTCTGGTACAACCAAGCTTATTTTTCCTGGTACTGCGCATAAATATATGCAAATAAACATAAAACCTATGAAAATATTTTACATTTTCTTAAATTCATAATTCCGGCGAGCAAATATTGTTATATTGGAAAACGACAAATTTTCCCAATTTCCCATATGAGTGGAGAAAACTAAGAATATGTCTAAAAATTTGGAAATATACAAAAATTACCGGAACTTTTTCGTTGTTGCTTTCTATATGAATTATGAAGATTCCCTCAAAGGGTTTTCCAGATTTAATAAAAAGTGAGAGACTCTGCTCAGTGAAACATACTTTTTTTTTAGTTAGTGTGTTTTGTCAATATTCTGTGTAAGAAAAAATACAATAAGTTGAGAAACATTTTCACGAAACAACAGATATTAATGATTGAAATTACATGTTTATATAGTTCTGAAGATAACTTTAATCAACGTTTGTTGATGCTTAAATTCCATTATTACCGGTAATACAAAAAAGGTTGACCTCTTCTCGGATAAACGTTTACCCGGATTAGAGTTTAAGGAATCCACGAAGGTTGTTGCGCACAAGAAGGTGATGCTTACCCTTCATAAGCACCTGATCATACTCCTTTTTTGTACAGGGGTTCGTGGATTCCAAGCCTTATTTTCCTTTTGTTTTAATTTTAGCCTGTTTGTTTCAAATATGTCTCGTCTCTTTGGACTTTTCACTTCTATATGTACTTCTACTAATTTTATTGTTTATAAATTTTATTTGACAGTACTGTTTTCTGCATTCACCTCTCCAAATGCTATAAAGTGAATATTCAACATATATAAATTTAGATTTATTTTTATAATTGTACTTGACAAATCCGATGAATACTTTCAGTACACTGGTGACACTTACATTGTTATTTCACCAAGTAAAACCGAAATATTGAATATTTTTTTCTAAATGGACATTAAAAATACATTTCCTTTATATTGTAAATTGAATGTCATGATGTGATTTATCAAAATTTATCTTCACTCACAAAGTCTCCTTCGAACATTCTCACTATTACAGAGGGTAGAAAAAAAAATTTAAATTATATAATACTGAGGCATAGTTTTCGGTTTACTACAATGAATGAACAAATTGAACACATGACATTAACAAATTAGAAATTAATACTTTAACATTATAATTCAATTTCATATTTATACAATTATTGTGATATCGCTTTATACAAGAAAAGTCTGACGCCATTAATACAAAATTACACAAAATACAAGTCTCATGTGAACCATCGTTAGTACATGTACAAAACTGCAGACCACACATAACCTGACAGCTATAAAATATTAAAGAAGCATGCAAGGAAAGATAACATATAAGGCGTTTTCATTATCTTGGTTAACGGTTATTATAGGGTATCTTATATGACATATTGAATAGATTGAAAAACGCCGCACCTGCATACGAGGTGTAAATTAGTTGATACGCTTCTCATGGGCTTGTGCTTCCTATCAGGATTTTATAGATAGAGGGTCGCAGCTGACAAGAAAGCTACTGAGCCAATGGTTTCTCAGAGAAAGATAAGAGTCGTCACTCCGGGAAATCTTCGGTCGCCATCATGATTTGGCTCCATTTCACTAAGAACAAGTAATATCTTCTCACTGTGGTGACTACAAATGCGTTCCTATACCGGTTGTTACTATTATCGATTCTGACTATACACTTGCTTTGTCGGGTGTCACTAATTGAGCAGGTGTTGCTTATCCTTCAGGATCACCAGGTTTTTGTAGGGTTCATGTTACTCCAGCTTTAGTTTCCAGTAAAGTGATGTGTGTTCTATGTTTGTCTTTTGTTTTTTGTTAGTCATGATCTTGTCTGTCTGACTTTACGATTTCTGTCTCTCTGCCCTTTTGGTATCTTCGAATTCCTTTTACCCTGGTTTTTGTTGGGGTTCGTTTTTCCAGCTTTAGTTTTCCGTGTAGTATTGTGTTGAAAACCGTACATCTTGTCTTGAGCTTTTAGATAGTAAACAACGTTTGTTTATCTCTTAGCTGCTATTTAGATATCATTTTGAGATATCCGGTTTGCGTTTTGGTTTTTTGTTGTTTTTTTTTTCGGTATGGTCGAATTCCTGTCATATTTTCTGCTTCGCTTTGTTTGTTTCAATAGAAACATATTGTTGTCATTTTAATATTATTTGTTCAGGTAATTACTGTAAAATTTTTCTAACATGACAGTCAACCACAACGTAAATACTGTATTAAGGTCACACAAGACAAGTTATACTGTAGATATTTATCTTGTATTTCAGAAAATTGCGTAATGTGTTTTTTGTTTTGGATATAATGTGACGAAATGATATTTCACGATGGTAACAGCATTTGAAACATCGCTAGTGGTCATTTTGGTGAATATTATCATAAACATAATTGATACTGAGGCTAATGCTTGTTCAATCTGCAGTTGCTACGAAACTACGGTACTTTGTAAAGGAAAAAGCTTAACAACGATTCCTAATGATTTTCCAAGAAATTCCACACGAATGTAAGTAGACCATTAATTGCTTCGTCGATAACATATATTACCATAAAATTGAAACATACCTCACTGATATTCTGTATAGACCGATCCTGATTGACTTAGCTCACCGATATTTAGTATAAACACAATCCTGATTGACATACCTCACTGATGTTTAGTATACATCCAATCCTGATTAACATACATTTAAGATATTTCGTATAAACCCAATCCTGATTGATATACCGCAATGGTATTCAGTATAAACCCAATCCTGATCGACATACATCACTTATATTTAGTAAAAATCCAAACACCCTGATTGAAATTCCTCAATGGTATTTAGTATAAACCCAATTCTGATTGACATTACTCACTAAAATTCAGTATAAAGCCATCCTGATTGACATATCTCACTGAAATTTAGTAAAATCCAATCCTGATTGACATACCCCACTGATATTTAATACAAATCCAATCCTGATTGACATACATCAATTGTATTTCGTATAAAGCCAATTCTGATTGACATATCGTACTGATATTCAGTATAAACCCAATCCTGGTATGTCCCAATCCTGGTATGTCCCAATGCTAATCGACATATCCCACTGATATTTAGTAAAAATCCAATCCTGATTGGCATACCTCACTGATATTTAGTAATAATCCAATCCTGATTGACATACCGCAAATGTATTAAGTTTAATCCACTTTTGATTGACATATCTCACTGAAATTAAGAATAAACCCATTCTGATATTTCACTGAAATTTACTCTAATCCTTCCTGATTGACAGATTTATAAATACGGCCACAGCAGAAATGTGGTAAAAATAATCAAATTAACAGAAATCACAACAGAATTACCGAAGTAAATAAAATATCGGGTTTGGAATAAGGAGGGAGTCAACGAGCGTGAAATGTTGTTACCTTTTGAATGATATTTACGAAAATAGTTGAAGTCATATAAAGAGCAGAACAATTATGTAAAAGATAAAAATGTCACAAATAAGACAAACAAAAAAGGCAAAATTGAAACAAGTAGAAAATTTAATCCAGCTCAACATTTTTTGTGTGGACAATTTGGGATCACTTTCTTTGTCCACGTAACACCACTTTATTAATCTGATACCTCTTCATGATCACTCGACAGTATTTAACTTAACTTGAACATAATCTTAAGTCTACAAACTAGTCACTTTTTATTTTATTTTCTGTCCAAATTAAAATTTAAATATTGGAAGCCAATGTTACTCGGACATAACAGTGCCACATCTCGTTAGCCAAGGAAAAGTTAACAACAAATATCACAAGATTAACATTAAGTTATTTAACTCTACAATTGTAGTAACATTGGATTTTAGTACATAATTAGGAGGAAAAACACATTTTCAATGTTATGAGGAGAAATTATTTCAATTGTGCACTATGCAATGCTTAAGACTGTGGTTGTTGGGTCTAATCTATCAATTAATTGCACGGAAATATATATTCCTTTTATGATTTAGCAAGATAGTAAAAGTCGTCATCAATATATTAACATCCTGCTTATTGATTGAGTAAAATGTTTGTGTCATAGCTTTAAACTTAATCAGTCGTAATTACTTTGGTTCATCACTCCTTTAACATATGTTTGATATGTCTGCTGCAAATCAAAAGCCCTTTCATTTTCATCGAGCAAAATAAAAATGTTTACCAATGTCAAAAAAGATATTATATAAGTTAATATGCTATATACATCATTGAGTAAATTCTCATCAATAGCATTAGATACGAAATATAGGGCGTAAAAAATTTAAACATATTAAATTAATACAAAAAAAAATCGAACAGAAATCCAAATCTCATGGTAGGAACAACTTCAAACAGGGACTGCAATTTGTACGTTGTTTTCTTGTTTTTATTTTTAATTTATTTATTAATGTATTTTTAGTATGTCTGTAAAATAATGAAAAAATGCGAATGTAGGATCAATATACACTTTTAGCTTAACTCGTAATTTAAGTGATATTCCTAACGCCTATGAACATGTTATTAGTATAAATGATATTCAATACTATTACTTATTTATGTCTGTTTGTTTTAATTTTACAAAAGGATAATCATTTCACTCATACAAATTAATGCACGCAAGATAAAGCAACATGAAGTGTCAAATACCTTACATGTCTGTTAATTTTCATTTTATAAAAGAATAATCATTTCACTCATACAAATTAATGAACGCAAGATAAGCAACATGAAGTGTCGAATTCGTTATATATTTCTACACTGATGACAAAATGTTCTCTTTTTGTGTTTAGTAGTTGGTAATCTTTAAATATAAGTGTAGAAAAGAGTTATTTTGCTTTTTGCGAAACCGTAATGCTGTGCGCCTTGACATTTAATTATAAAGATTTGCAATTCATGAATTTTTCTGACCTCAAAGTAAATTTTTACCCATTTTCTGATATTGAACTATGGGATTTGGTATGATTGTCTATGTGGAAACCATCCAAAGCATATAAAAATGAAAACCATCTTATGGTTACCCTAAGGCCTTAAGTAATAGTCACAGATCCACAACATCAGGCAATATTTAGATGGTCCTTAAATAAAGTGAGATTCCATTAAAATTTAATAATAACTGCCATTAACATAATTGAATATAAAATGTACAGCGGTAAAACATTAAATCAAAGAAGTCTACTTGACGACAGTTTCATTGCTTTGGACAGGCCTATAACGTTTGTGGTGGAGTAAACCCTTCTCTAAACTGGAACAGTGGTGTGATAAAACTCTTGCATTCGACACATATAAGCTAGCCAATAACAGATACAACAAGATACACATATAGCAGGATAAACCAAAATCTAATTTCTATTTTGGCGTTAACAGAATAGCTTGATTATTTGTTATCAAGCTATTCTGTTAACGCCAAAATAAAAATTATCTACTGCATGTAGGACAAATTATACAAAACATTGATTTAAATTAGTATTTTCAAACCTATTGAGTAGAGAGTCAATGTTCGTTCCATCAAACACAATATTAAAATTTAATTGTATTGAAGAAAACCTGAGTGTTATTTCAAGTCCTTAAGGTTTTTGTTTAAATATACAAGCTTTATACCAGTAAATGAGACAGCTATCAACCAAATGGCAGTCGAATTTAAACCTCTACAGCTCCCATTACGGCCTTTTATAATGAACCAGAGGCCATACCATACCGGAAACTATAAAAGGCCCCGAAATACAAAATGTGAAACTATTCATAAAGAATTTTCTGTGTCCACGACTTAACTATCTAGTGTTACTGCCAATAAATGGGAAGTAATTAATCAATGGTACATTCATTATCCTAATGCATTGCTTCATACGCAAGCACAAGAAAGGAGCAAAATGGAAGTCTCAGTAAATGAAAGAAAAAGAATGTGCAAAAAACCTTCAAAATGTACGATATATTATTATTATTGTTATTGTCATTATTCTACAGATAAATAACTAGGTATATAGTTGCAGACAACTGTCGTTTCAGAACGAAAAAAAATCAGTACATATCTTAATTTATTTTCTGTTTTCAATGTATGTACGTTGGCATACACAGTAATAATTTTGCTAAGAGAAAACATTACCAAACAAAGTATCGAAATAACAGAAATGACATTGCATTTTTACAATATAAGATATGATCGATTTTGCTTTTTTGTATCATTTTTGTCACTTTACACGTATAATAAGGCTATACAATTTCAAAGAAAAAAATATTGTAGACGTCAATTGCAAAATCACAAAACTAAACAAACTCAATTTATTTTTGATAAGGATACGTGTTGGTGTGATATGAAGACCACACAGTTTAACTAAATCAAATTTAATTTATATATAAATTAACAATTTAACTGCAATTTATAAAGTTATTTTGACAAAGAATGATTTCATGTAAACTGAAGTTCTCTTCTTCATCGTTGCGGACCAATAAACTTAAATTTGTTGCGCTTTGAATTTTTAAACATCTGTAAAAATGATTCATTAGTAAAAAATATAAATGATCAACACGTATTCCCTACCTATAAATAGGTGTTGGTTACTTTTTTTTGATCTACAAATAATGATTTTAGATAACACCCAAATTGTCTTTTCGATGTGAACACTTTTCATCACTTTATTAAAAAAAACAGTCTAACCTTAAGGGATACCGACGAAAAAGCGTGTTTTTGATAACTTTTGATAACGTTACTACATAGCGCAATTTCAAAAATATGATTATCCAACCGTGAAAATATTTGAATAACAATTTCTTAAAGTAAAAACACAGTTTTAAGTATATTTCTGAAAATCAAAATAATGACTGACAATTACCTTATAGAAAAAGGGGATGTGATATGAGATCTGTAGTTATGGGCAATTTTGTGATTTTGTCTTTAATGCTGTTGCCTGATTTTTCCAGTATCATTCTTTCGTGAGCTTATAACAGTGAAACTGGAAAAAATCAGGCAAGCGGTCACGTTACGTTGATTATGACAATGCTGATAAAAAGGAAAACGGACGTTTTAAAGTGCTTTACTGAAATAATCATCCGTATCACAGCTCGCCCTATGGGGCTCGCTGAGATACTAATAATAATTTTAGTATCGACCTTCAAAACGTCCGTTATTGTATATTCGTCTTCATTTTATGGGTTAAAATCCAGAACGTTTTTTGCGGATCATTTTTTGAATCACCTTCATTGTAATCTTGAAATTTTAAATTCAGCTTTGAAAATTACCATAATTTATTACACCATGTTATGTGGAAAAAACATTCTGGTAATATAATCTTATGAGTCAAGAACTCCACATATCTGTTAATGGGCATATTCTATTGATATTCGAAAAGAGATTCTGAAGCAAATCATTACATGTGTCTGTTTCTGTCTGCCCCTTTGGTATCTTCGAATTCCTTTTAACAGATTTTTTGTATGCATTACCGTGTTTTTTTGCAGGGTTCGTGTTTCCAGCTTTAGTTTTCCGTGTAGTTTTGTGCTTTCTATGTTTTTGTTTCGTCTAATTTTGTTGGCCATGGTCTTATCTGTCTTCGACTTAACGATTTCCGTCTGCCCCTTTGGTAGCTTCAAATTCCTTCCGATGTCCCGCAGTCACAGAAAGAAAGTATCTTAGTCAATGAAGATTGCACCGAAACATTAGTTTGCCAACGTTGTAAAGAGTGAGTCTAATATATAGAATGTGTGATCATTGTTAATCCCAACCCACATACATGGAAGATTCGGTTATTTTCCTATTCTGTAATGTGTTTTACTATTCATTGCATTAATTTATGATACAAAATCTCTACCACCTGACAAATATCAAAAGGAATACCGCTTATATTTCAAAGTCTGAATGAGACCATCAAAACACGCACAACTTACTCTAAGAAGGTCCCTAGCATCGTGTTGAGAGGAATTCCTTTTTTCAAAACATTAATCACAGATGCTAAATACAATTAACTGTTATAAACATAACGATCAAAATAATCAAATAAATGAACGGAAACTGTCACACTGTATCCGAAAGCCTAAAAAACACAAATATTAGAAAACCACTTAACAGATAAAATGTATGTGATAAAATTTGACAAAGTATGAAGATTTTTGGTAAAATATGTCAATGATCTTATGTTTTCAGTGGGACATTAATTTTTTCTATTTATTTTATTTATGAAAAATTAAAATGACATTCATACGACAGCTTCGTTTTAAATGTATGTTGCATGTCTTATTATGATTAAATGAGTCATTAAAAGGGTGGGATAACTACCGCTATTAAAGAACGTATGGGTTAATAGTAACATAATTCTAGGGAAAGGAGATATCGATAAGACAACCAGCAAAACATTAAATTAAAATTATCTATAGGTTAACTAAAGGCATTTAATAATGGAAACATGGTAACAAACTACGGCAAGCAGTAAAAGACCCCCAAAATAAAAATGTAACAGCTATCGGCCAGATAAGTATACAATGCAAAACAAGTGACTTTGCAGCTTTACAAAACGCCATCAATTGTATGATAGGTTTGGGCAGGCATATGAAGTATAGTATGTGGAGTGGTTAGACATGTTTGTGAGAACTAAACCCTCTATCCTGGACCAGTAGTGTGACAAAACGACAAAAATCAAACCTTAAAAAACTGCATGAAATTTGACTGTGTCATATATAGTACGCAGACAATAACATATACAACATGAGACAACACGATATACAGGCATCGAAATATTACTCACTGTTTCTGACAGCTATTTCACAATCTAAACACAGTAGATAAACACTTATCTGTAGTATGCCGGACAATTTACAAAATAATCACTAAAATTTGTTTGATGTAAATAATTGAGCAGATAGTTAATGCTGAAAACAGAAATGTGTCATGATTGTCTATAGGACAACCATCCAAAAGCGAAGATTAAAAAATCTGCAGGTTGCATTATAAGAACACATATCCGCACCCTACGACCAGCCGTACAAATTTCCAAAAAAAAAGACGACAAAATTTAAATGTAACAACTACCGACCAAAGAGTATAAAAAGTAAAGCAGGCGACATTTATTCATAAAAAAAGCGATAACCACTGGATCACAGGTTAGACAGGCACATTCAGTATGTTGAGACGAGTACCAACCCGAACGAAGATAATTTTTTTAAGAGCTTAACTGACAAGTCCCAATGAGTCGTGTTTAAATGAGCTATATTAACCAATTTCGAAGTTTGGATGTGATCTGCTGGATGGAGAAAATCTAATGGTTAGAACTGAGGAAGGCTTTTAAAGGAGAATATATGGGATAATGGGACTATTAATATTCTGTGTAAGAACATAATCGAATCTACAGGTGCTCACAAAGCGTTCAACACGAGTGGAATCCCTCTACTTTTGAAGAGCTATGGATCGCTCAAATATATATAATATAAAACGTTTATATGTAAAACAAAGAATTGTTCAAAGACAACGATTTCGTAGGAAAATGATTAAATAATCAAACATAACTCCTTGTTATTCTTGTTATATATTAAGACCTTGGTAACAATGCTTGAAGAAATGTACCTAAGCTTAAAAATTCGTAATAGGTGTAGAAGAAAAAAAACTTACAGAAAACTAATTTTAAAAATTACTAATGTTCATTGACTTTTGTTACGGTCAAGCATTTGCAATAAATGTTGTCTGAAAAACAGATATAAAGATTTGGTATTAAAATTCGGATGTACTTGTAATTAGCTGATAAAACATGGGATATCAAAACCTACTTTTTAAGGAAACTTGGTAAATAAAGCTCGGAAATTTAAACAAAATCCACATGGTCTTAAAATTCATCTGAATAAACATATCCGTAAAGGTTATCGTCACAGCATTATTATAAAATCTTTATACATGGTTTTTATTGGAACTGATATTGACTTTCTTGTTAATAGATTAATACCGAAATAAAGAGTATATACTTACTATAACATTTTCTACTTCCTGTCAATATATTTCGTAATGGCATTTGCACAACCCATGTTTTCTTTGACTTCTTATGATATTAAAAAACCAAATCCAATTGGACTTGTTTAAATTGACACCGTTGTGAGGGAAAACTTGGTTTCCATATCGGTTGCTTTTGGGTTTTTAACTAGCAGACAGCAACTGCGAGTACACTTTTGAGATCGATATTTTTGTTGTTTCTTGTATTTAGTTTTAATTATATTTGTATTTGGTTTCCAGTATCGATCTCAAGTGTTAAATTCATTTCAACCGATTTTTATATTGTGTTTTTATTGTGTTTTGTCACACCACTGTCCCAGGCTAGGGGGGGGGGGGGTTGAGCGCTCACCAACCGGTTTAACCTCGCCACATACTAATGTGCCTGTCCCCAGCCAGGAACCTGTAGCCCAGTGGTTGTTGTTGTTCTGTTACTCATATATTGTTATATGTTCACCATTTTTGCTTTAGATTAGGTCAATAATTGTGTTTTATGTATAGTTTCACAACTTGTATTTCGGGGCCTTTTACAGCTTCCGTTTTGGCATGGACTCTGGTTTATTGTTGAAAGCCATAATGGGACCTGTAGAAGTTAAAACTCTACTGTCACTTGGTGGGTGGCTGTCTCATGGACAATCATGCCATATCTCCTATTTTAATACTGTTATTATCCATTTCGGCCATAATGCCCAACTTGTTAAAGTTCTTAGCTTCTGCATTTCTCCTTCTCTGTCGACGGAATATTTTTATTTGTTAAGAGGGTAAAGAAATTTTGTACAATGCCAAATGTAATCAAAAGTGTCCTTTGTGAATAGAATTGTTCGTGAACAGCAGGGAATTTTCTATTTACAAGCGAATGATGATCACATATATTCCGTCAATTCCATCTAATATATATATGTATAACATATAAATTTAACAGCAAAACCACAGGAAAAACCTACAAGATTTTTTGCAGTGTGAACTGCAAGAGCTCAAATATGATTTACATTCTTACTTGCTCTCAATGTGGTCTCCAATATGCTGGTGAATCGATGCAGTCTTTCCACAAACGTCTGAATGGTCACAGAAGCAACCTCACAAAAAATCCACATATACCAGTAAGCCAGCACTTCAGACTCCCAGATCACACACTGGAAGACTTCAATCACATGCAAATCTGTGTGATCGAACAAAA
>JAULBM010298284.1:2285-15047 GCA_032357055.1 Geukensia granosissima | reverse complement strand
GCAAAAGTTCAAATTTCGGATCAAGAATATATTTTAATTTATCCAGTGGCTGCTCTGATATAAAATTGGGATTCAGTTGCAGTATCTTATCAAATAATTTTTTTCTTAGTAAAATATTTCTGTCACAATGTAAAAAGAAGTGGAATAACTATGTTTTCTTTGGCATTACTGAAGTAATTGATTACTACATTACAGTCCTTTTGTTTTATCATACTGTAGTTCTAAAGTGTCCTCGATGCACATTTTCGTTCTTAGGGTTCTTTGTGGTAATTCTACGGATCCTTATCGGTATGTTATCTGCTACGTAGGAACGACAACAATTAATTGCGGACATCTTGTCATGAGGAAATGCTTACGTAACCTTTTGACTGACACCTTCAAATACGTTCACACTAGAATCATCGGTTACATCAGTCACGTAGCTGTCATCGAAACAGAAACACGTGCTGCCGAGCAGGAACTTCGACCGTTGTACAACGTGGAGTGATGGAGTAATGACCAACTCCTTACATCGCCCTCGACCCAGTGACCCACCGGCAACCAGCTCCGTGCAGTGTGTTGAGGTAGGACGCGGCATGAAAATCACTTCACAGCGGAACCGGTCTGCTCTGTTCGGCCCTGATAAACGCCGTTTGTAGTCCAACCAAATCCAACAAGTTACTGAAAGTCACCTCCAACGACGGCAGCTTAACAACGACCTAGAACGTCGAAAAGTTACAACAACTCGTGCCAGCCTCCTAACCAAATTATTACAACACCCTTTCCAACGACAAAGTTACTGACGTCGATGGTATATTTCTGCGGTTTGGAAAAGTCTGATTGCAGAATAATGTGTAATTTCAGAACCTGATGATGATTGCTCGATGTGGTTAAAGTATCTTTGCTAAGTACCTTTGTTACGATTAGTTAAACTGAAGATCGGTAATATTTTTAAACTCTTAATGTCTGTAGCATTATAAGAAATTGAAGCGGGAAATTTCAATGTAGCCATGTATGGATTCTATGGTAAAGCAGATTGTGGTTAAAAAAATCTATTTAATTGAAAACTTGTTCTTGTATTCCCTAACGGATTATTACTGTTATTTGACAAAACGTTTGCATTTTGGATCGAAGATGATTTGATAACTGATGTGTGTTTGGAAACGACAATTCCATAATGTTAGATTTTGTATCGCCTGAAGGCACAAAAATTAAAATTACATCCAGTATTTTAAACAAGCACATATCATAAGAACACATATTCACAAAAAGTACCCCCGAGGGCGGCAGGTCTTTCGGTTTCTCCGCCTGCAGGTAGAACTCTCCTTCTCGAAGGTTTTGCCGGGAAAAGAATAGGCACCAGGTATCTCTGTCCTGGAGGCACTAGTCCTTTAAAAGGGGCGTTCCTGATTGTGGTTGATGTATAACTTCTAATCCGTCAAGAGGGAGACGTTAAAGATGCCCAGTGTTTAGGAAATGCCACGTCTTACCCCTTGTAACAGCTTATTTTGAGTAGTTAGTAGACGGCCAGTTACATGGCTAAAATTTTCCGCCCCTATGCAGCTCGCATTTTTTCCAGTGGCAGTCTAAAAGTCCCTCCAGTACCGGTCCCTTGCTCACAGTCTACATATCGATTTATTGTTTAACTTGTTTTCGTCCTGAATTTGCATGAAATATTTGCCACTGGACGTTCAACAACAATCAATCGTAAAAGTATGAAGTATGTACACGTAGGCACAAAGCGGATAAGTTCCCATAGGCAAACAATCCTTGCAGATATTCATAAAACTGGACAACAGTACTCAATACACAACTATTAGAATATGAAAACGTGAATGAAAATATTAATTTACCTGCAAAGAAATTAATATAAAATGGTAACTATGAAAATTTTAAAAACTTTCTGAAAATTGGGTATTAATAAAGTGAAACTCAATACTAAAGATTGATTATCTGCAAGTTAAAAACATGAACACACAAATATTAGTTTGTCCCTAAAACATCTTAAATTTAAAATAACCCCGATGCTGGCTAATGCTGATCGCAACCCTCATATTCCAAGCATATTTACCATTCCTTGATGATCAATTCCAATCTGTCGCAAGGTTTGTTCTATGCAGAACGTGGAAGCAAATTTCTTGCAATGGCGGTTTTACCCACGTTGTCTGCAAGACCCGCGATCTCTTTGTGATATAGTTACTGATGAGAAGAATCTTCATTTGCTTAAACTGCATTAATTTAAAGGGACCAATAATTATTCTTTTATAAAAAATAGTTTTTCTCGTACACACGTGTAATGATCATTGGCTCCAAATTTCGTAGATAAGTATTTTACCGATGCCAAGATAATTATCTACACGTAATCAATATATGGATAACTTGCACCCATAAAACATTTTTTTTATAACAAAGAATAAAAGGCATTTTTTTATTCAAAATACCTGAATCCCCGCAATATCCTGACTCTGTCAACACATATTTAGTGCCTTCATCACCAATCCGGAATGTGCTCTTCAATTATTGGTATTGCTTGCTATTTCCTGAAAAAAAATAATTCACCCCCAATGACGGCAGGGGGTATAGACAAAGGCCGTTCGGTTTCTTCACTGCATAAGGGCCGCACGTTAATTGGGTGGGATGTATAAATTCTTAACCATCCCGAGAGTAACCGGGGTAAAGGAATTTTGGTTGCTCAGTTTCACCTCCAGGAGGTAGAACCTATCCTAAAGGGGCGTCCGTTGGTTGGGCGGGATGTATAAACTATTTAACCGCCTTGGACGGGAACGTTACCGCCCCAATTAGGTATTCCATGCCTATTAAATTCCCCGGTCTTACCCCTTGCTAAACCACTTTTATGTTTTACTGTTTGATAACTTGTTGTCGTCCTGAATATGCCTGAAATATTTGCCCCTGGACGTTAAACAATAATCAATGAAACGAATATATTCATTTATTTCCGCTCACCTAGCCTAAAAGCCAATGTGAACTTGCCATCACATGGCGTAAGGCTCTTCACCAATTACAAAAAATCGTCTCCTCTGGAACTCTGCTTACATTCCCGATTTCACAATACAACTATATAACGAACTTGCAACATCTATAGATATTATGGTAAATATACGACTTACCAGGGATTGAATAAATGAATCCTGTGATGATTATAGGGTTTATTCAGGTTAACACAGTAAAAACAATGAAATACAACCAGCAGACAAACACTCACTGCAAAAAACGTACACTGTTCCTTTCGCTCTCTCATTCAATCGTAAACCAGTCACACAACTAACGCCCAACAAACGATACAAGTAAACATACACACACAACGTACCTAATATCACCACACTCCCCCCCGTTCCGAAAAAAGTCGGTACACCTGTACCGAAAGTGGAGAGTGTGACACTCTTACATACTATCGTGCAATCTAAAACACTACCATGTAACATGGAATTCTCAAACAAAATAATTCACTCAAACGTCAATTATCAAGAAGTTGACATAACATTGTCAGGCATCAATTTAAAGTTATACAAACACACAATGATGTATAAATTGTCAAATGTTAGCTTAACATTTCCTGTGTAAACTCGGTTGAAAAAAAATGAGAAAAAAGAAAAAAAAGAAAATGTTTCAAACAATACAACTATCAATACTTCAAGTGTCAATCTTATATTGACATGATTGATTAGATCAATGACTAGAAAATCTAAATCTGTCCGGTTAACAAGATACTTTTTAAGTCCATGACAAGAATAAAACACATAACACAGTGACCTTAATAAGTGTAAAGTTTTCTAAAATTACGGGCTGTCACATCTAGAACGTGGTCTACGGACACACCACGGGCACTGGCTATCAAGGCGGCAGTGTCACCAACATACATGGGAGTATTAGGAGAAACCTCCACATTTGCTGATAAGTATGGAGAGTCGGTCTCAACGAGAAGCCGATGATCGGGCACTTCTCGGAGACCCTCTAACTGTCCCTGGCTGAAATTTCTTGACATTCCCGTGAACCCGAAGTATGTGTTGGGAAAATCTGCTCTCCATTGACGGACTTGGTCCGCAAATCCTCCGAAACAATGGACGTGTATTGGTTGATCCCGTTGCGGGAGACATTCCCGTAGAATACTCAGACACCTGGAGTAGGTATCTCCAGAGCCATCGACACCATCCTGACCTCTGACGTGCAGGATCATAGGTTTGTCTGGTGACGCCATGGTCAACAGCTCCTTTAACACCGCCTCCTGGTACCCCCATGTGCCTTTGGGCTCTGTCCTATCCAAACCAATTTCCCCCAATGCAACAATTCCCTTGTCCTGCAGGTACCCTGCAATCATACGTCTGGTGTATTGGGTGAAATCAACTGCATGCTTCGGATGGAACCCTATAGCGCTATAGAAATTTGAAGAAGATGGTACCACTTCGGGGTATGTCTGAGGATCACAGTATATCATCAATCCTCCAAGTAAGTTTACAGGATGTTGTGGTAATGGATTTAACGGCATCCTCAAAAGTTCATCTACTGTTAATGAATAGTTTCGTTTAACTTTATAAGATAAACGGTCTAAATGGAAGTGACTGTCATATGCTGTTGGAAGGTCAGCTGGGAGGGATTGCTGTGTTTTTGGAATGGTTTCCGGGATCTGTTGAGACACACGTTGCTTAGGTTGCGGTTCATCATCGGATTCATCAGAGATACTTGGAGCAGTATAGCCTTGCCCAACCATTCGCCATTCTTGCCTTTGCTGTCGCGTTAGTAATGAGATCAAAGACAACAGCACTCGCCAGTGAATCAGAGCAGCGGGAGAGTTAACCGGGTGAAGACTGAACTCTGTTGGTTGCCTCCATCGCATCTCATAGCTGAGTAATTGTAACTGAATTATTTGACGTTCTAGGATTTCTGCTGATTCCGGCACCAATTTGTTTTCATTTACATGGAACACAAGATCGAACACAGTAGATGTTTCAGAGCCCAATATCCACCTGGCTAATGTTGTCAAAGCATCACCCCTTATTTGTTGGTAGTTGGGGTCAATTTCTGCCCTCGGAAATGTCACATCCCGAAACACAGCGGGAAGGTGACATTCGAAAGCATGGCGCTTCAGTTTTCGAGTCCTGATCTTGCACCCTGGAACAGGACAGCTGGAGCTTCTGGAGTCACGGGAATCTGAAGGTTCCCGTGCCTCAACAGACCGTCCCGTTGCTGAAACGGAAACTTTCATTGTCTTCTTGGAATGACTGGATGATGCAAGTTGTGAAGACTGTTGGCGACTGCTGGAAGACCGTTGGCGATTGCTGGAAGAATGTTGGTAATTGCTGGAAAACTTTTGGCGATTGCTGGAAGACTGTTGGTGGTGGCTGCTTGAAGACTGCTGGCGACTCCTAGAAACTAGACTTTGTGTCATAGACGACTGCTGAAAACGAGGAGAGTGTCTCCGGTAACTGCTAGGAGACCTTTGACGACGACTTATCGGTGAATGACGGTGTTTAGCAGGAGACCGTTGACGACTAGGAGAAGTCTTCCTCTGGCTGGTAGAGGGTGGTTGGCAGCGTCCAGGAGAAGAATCTCGGCGTTGTGAAGAACCTTTGGTTTGAGAACCCTTTCCGCTCTGAGACAAAGCTTCTCGTCGTAATTTTGCCTCTCGCCTCTGTCGTCGGGTTCGGTTTCTCCGTCTTCTTTTAGGCCCTTCTGTTTGTGTTTCCACTTCGTTACGGACAACAGCCCGCTGTTTATCGACAGGTGCTTCCACCAATGTAGATCCAGACGATGTGGATGATGAACTGGATGAGGATAAGGTGGAATCTGTTGACATCTGTCTGCTGGTGGATCGACCTTCCGGGGTTCCCTCAGCCAAAGAAACCACACCGGAATGGTGACTGTCTCCATCTGACCACTCTGACCCGCTGGTAATCTCCTCAAAGTCACTCTTTCTGGACATAATCTGTAAAATATCACAAAGTCACAGAATTAGTTTTTGTCTACTTATGCTACTGACACTTAATACACCTATAGATTGGCATGGTATCTGCTAATTCCTTTGTTATAGAAACACATTTTCCGTGATACCATTCGTCACAAATATCACATTGAATCATAAATTGACCTGTATCAGGACCACCACAAATACAATATGAATCAGTACTGCTTATAGAAACATCCTCGCCATTGTCAATGCGGTGTTTACACCGTTCTAACCAGGCGGGAATATTTCTATCGCTGCATGGTTTTAACCTGTCATGACTTGTTGTAAATATCACACTTTTAAGTTTAACCTTGTACACATATGGAGTCAATTTTTGAATAATAATCCCGGGACCTTTCCACGGCGGACTGAGTTTACGGTTTTTACCCTTAATGGTTGCCGTATCTAAAACGTACACAAAATCTCCGGGTTTATATTGTTTTTCAAAAATTTTTAAATCGTAGTCACGTTTCATGATTTCTTGCGTCGTTTTTAGGGTATCTCTCGCTATTTCATGAGATGTTCGCAATGCCTGTCGAAGTTTGCTAACATAATCATCTGCAGAGTCAGAATTTTCACTTTCATTCTGTGGAAACACTATATCCACAGGTTGGTACACTTTTCGCCCTAACATTAGCTGATTAGGCGTGAATCCTGTACTTCGATTTACAGATGACCGCAATGCACCAGCCAACTGGGGAAGATACACATCCCAGTCATCTTGTTGTTTGCCGACAAAACACCTAACGGCATTCATTAGGGAACGATTGAATCGTTCAACTTGTCCGTTTGCCGACGGTCTATATGGTGTCGTCCGTGTTTTGTGTATGTGCAACATCTCACATATTGCCTTAAAGAGACCGCTTTCAAAATTTCGTCCCTGGTCAGTAAAGACCTGGAACGGATAGCCAAATCGCGAGAAAAACTCGTTAACAGCAGCTCTAGCGGTTACTTCCGCAGTTTGAGAAGGCAATGGGATACATTCAACCCATTTAGTGAACTGGTCCACCATCATTAGCACATACGCATTTCCACTTTTAGTTTCCGGCATTGGCCCTAAAAAGTCTAAATGCACGCGTTCCATGGGAACACCGGCATGAAACTGAGTCATGTGGCAACGGGCATTCCTCGTAGCCTTTTTGTTTTTGTTACAGGCTTGACATGATCGGACATAGTCCTTAATATCAGAACACATTTTGTACCAATGGTACTTTTCACTTATCCGCAACTTTGTTCTCAGAATTCCCTGGTGACCAGATGCTGGCAAATCATGACACAATGCCAATAATTCCTTAACAAATGTTCTAGGCACCAGTAAACGTTTCTTACTGTCCTTTGGAGAAATGTAATTTATAAGACCATTTTTCTCCAACACAAATGTGTCCCTGTTTATCCAGTAGCTCTTAGCCCCAGGACCACTTAGAAAAATGGTTGCTTCTGATGGCTGTACATGTGTTTCGAGCCATGTCCTGATCAATTCCATGTCTGGGTCCTTCTTCTGAGCTTCCACTATCTCCTGCTCAGTATGACTGATGCCATATGAATCAGATTTGTCCTCAGCAGACGTTGCCAATACAGTGGGTTTGTCACAATCGAGTGAAGTTAAAATTGAAAAGTTCAAATTGGAGACAATTATTTCAATAGAGGTGTCAATATCTGGGTCAAGAGTCCGTGTTTGTTGTGACACTGATGCAGCACTTGCTGCAGGTTGGTTTGAAGCAAGTGGGATGGTGTCATCCACCGATTCGGTAAATCCCGCCCAATTCTTGTGTGCTCTAGCACAGTAATCACATCCACCGCAAGGTAGTTCTGTGATACCGGCAAAGCATGGTTGTTCAGATGGAATACGGGAAAGACCGTCAGCGTTTGCGTGTTTGCTGCCTGGGCGATGTTTAACCGTCATGTTGTATTGACTGAGCTCCTCAAGCCATCTGGCGAGTTGCCCCTGCGGCTCCTTAAAATTTAGAAGCCACGTTAAACTGCTGTGGTCGGTACGGACTATGAAGTTGCGTCCTAACAAATAGTGACGAAATTGTCTCGTAAACCGCACTACTGCTAGAAGTTCTTTGCGTGTTGTGCAGTATTTTATTTGGTCACGGTTTAATGAAAAGCTGCCATATGCCACTACTTTTTCTTGTCCATTCTGAATTTGTATCAGTTCACCGCCGATAGCATAATTGGACGCATCTGTGTCTAGAATAAATGGATCGGTGTTGTTTGCAAATGTCAACACTGGTGCTGTTGTCAGTGCCCTTTTGAGGTTGTCAAAAGCTGTTTGCTGATCTTCCGTCCACTGAAAGAGCTTCTTTCCGGTTACGTTGTACAATGGGTTTGCAATCTTTGCATAGTCTTTAATAAATGCCCGATGGTAATTGGCGAAACCCAAAAATTGTTCAACCTGCTTTGATGTTTTTGGTGTTGACCACTTTTCAACAGCTATAACATAATCTTTACCAAGCTGCATGCCATTCTCATCTACTTCACGACCTAGAAATTCAACTTTCCTTTTGAACAATTCACATTTAGCAGGTTTTAGTTTCAACCCATAATGTCGGAATCTGCTCAATACAGCTTGTAAATTCTCAAGATGATGGTCAAAATTCTTCCCGAGCACTAACATGTCATCAAGGAAAGCTAAGACAATGTCCCAGCTTAATCCTCGGAGAACGAGATTCATTACTCGCATGTAAGTGCTTGGGGCATTGCACAAACCAAAGCTCATGCGCACAAACTGAAACAAACCGTACTTTGTGATAAATGCTGTTTTATCTCGATCTGCTTCGTTTACGATGACTTGATAGTACGCCGAGTTAGCGTCTAGTTTCGAGAACCAGACATTTTGAGCAAGGGCATCAAGACATTCCTCCAGCAACGGAAGTGGATAAACATCTTTCTTGGTCACAGAATTCAATTTTCTGTAATCCACACACCAGCGAACTTTCCCGTCACGCTTCCGTATCAAAACTGGAGGGGACGCCCACTCTGATGTTGAAGGCTCTATGATGCCAGCGTCTAACATCTGTTTCAAATATTTTTCTTCTTCGTTTATGAAACACATTGGCGTACGGCGCATGCGTTGTTTGATTGGTTTAGCTTGACCCGTGTCAATAGTGTGTTCAATAGAAGTAAATTGTCCTAAGTCAAAGTCACTTGTTGCGAAAACATCACTGTAGTTAATCAATACAGATTTCAATTTCTCACATTGTTCTACTGTCAACTCAGACTTCGAGTTTTCAAATAATGCAACAAGGTGATCTGGTATTTTCGACTTGTCAGTATTGGGATCTTTATGATTTTGGTCCACTGAAACTTCCCTGACAGTCGGGAGGTCAGGTTTAAGAATGTCAACTTCTGAGGCTTCAGCCACTGTTTGACCTTTACTTAAAATCTTATTTTCGTTAGCAATGTTCAGAAAACACATTGTTGGTGTCTTGCTGTCGGAATACACAGCACGTGGGATCAGAACATTGTCAATAATTGGCTCTGCAACATAAGTGTTCATAGGTTCCGATATATTACACTTTACGAGAACCGCTGAATTCGGTGGTATAACGGTTCGTTTCGGAACTGTGACCTTTGCAATTTTTGGAACCATGTTTGCCTTACCGTATGTAAGTTGCACAACTTTGTCCTGTATTATTAACTGATCTTTTATTAGGTCAACTACAACATTGTGATGTTTTAAAAAATCAAGACCAAGCAACATATCATCATCTATAGGTGCGATGTAAACTTTCCACCTGAACTTTGTAGAACCTATTACAATGTCAACGGGACCAGTAATAAATGATTTCATCAACATCATCCCGCGGCCAGCAGCATGCATGTTCAAATGTTGCAAAACCTTGGGTTTAACCTTCCAAGAATTGAACACCTTATCCGACACAATTGTCACCTCAGCTGCTGTGTCCACTACCGCAACCGTTGATTGATTCTGAACCTTCAATGCAAGTCTCATCATAGATGCTGATCCCAACTGAAATATGCTCAAAGTTCTACCAAGACCATCGACATTTGTAAGTGTTTCCGTAAATGAATCGCCAACACCTGGTTTACCAGGAACCGCCTCCCTATCAATAGGTTCCGGTTCTGACAGAGTCCCGTTATTCGACACCACCAATCCACCATTTATCCCGATTGGTTTTACCCCGGTATTCACATCCGATACCTGTAATGTCGAAACGTTTAACCCTTCAGACCCATTTATCTGTTTATCTGTCACTATTGATAAATTAAGGCTTCTATTTTCCCGGGTTGACTCTAAGCCTCCTGCGCCAACCCCGTTTGGTTTAACGACTCATTTTCAGGCTGACTTACATTTTTCTTCTCGGTTTTAGATTTGTCTTTATCCTTTAATTTGGGACAATTTCGTTTAAAATGTCCTGTCTCATCACAATTGTAGCATCTTCTACCACGGCCTCGATCTGGGAATCTTGAGCGAGTTGGTCTTGAAGATTCATTGAGTTGTTTCTTCATAGTGGCCATTTCAGTGGTTAGTTGTTGCATTGAAGACACTAATGTAGTCATTTGTTTTTGTAATTCAGTGCTTTGACCATAATCCGTTTTTTGTGGCCTTGCTGCCTGCACGCGAACAGGGCTACCCTCAGAATCTGAATCAGAGAGGACTTCTCGCGTTTTCGATGACCGCCCATATATGGCCTTGACAGTGTGTTTATACCACTTGACTTTATCTACTGCATCTTCAATAGACTGAGGTCTAGAAGTTGCAGCATTAGTTCCTGCATCTTTGTCAATGCAACCCTGGCAAAAGCGGAGAATCGCCTGACTATACATGTGGTCATCAGGCAAATCTCTGAACGCTTTTGTTGCCAGTGACACAACACGATCTGCCCAATCTTCAATGCTTTCACTTGGTTTTTGTCGTGCACTCAGAAACTGCATTTGCAAAGTTTCTGGAAGATCTTGAAAACCAAACCGCTTTTCAAATTTCCGGATTAAATCAACATAGTTTTCATCCTGCTTACGGTCTGCCAGCATAGCGTAAAATTCGCTGGCTTTGCCTTCTAGGCACCAACAAAATTGGTTTCTACACTCATCAATTGACCAGTTTGAAGCCTGAGCAAACTTTGTAAATTTAGTGTAGAATGCTTGCCAGTTGGTGGTACCGTCATACTTCAGTGACTTAGGGAGGACCACTGGCCTAGTGTATGGTCTCTCCCGTACCGGTTCCCTTATCGGTATAGCGGGAAGTACCCGTCTACGTGCAAATGTAGGAGATTGTGGCGGGGATGGCAAAAATCTCCTATTTCTTCGTTCAGGATATCCCTGTCCCTGTTTGTGTGTCAGTGGAGTAGATGCAGGGAAATTACTACTGAAATTTTGCCGTTGATTTGTTGTTGCACTAAATTTTGTAGACGAATATGTAGGCATGTCACCGAAATGTACATTGGCATATAAATCACTACCCCGTTGCGTTGAAAACTGAATCGGTGTAAATAGACTTGTCGGTGGTAACGGGGGCGTAATATGGCCACCCGCCAAGGTATATGTCGCGCCAAGACTATTGACATTAGCACTCGGAGTCGGATAGTATGATCTTGGAGTTTCAAACCGCGACTCTGTATTTATTTTACGTTTAATTATACGGTTTGGTTTAACATTTACATTTTGTTGGCCTATAGGACTACTGTACAATGTTTCTGAGATTTTATTTATATCATGTTTATTTTCCGGTGAATTGGGAATGTGTGATTTCATGGGTGAAGGCTTCTCATATACAGTTTGGTCTAATTCCCCACATTCAAATTCTGCCTCCTCCTCTGCATCAGAGGGAAACACTGGTTGCTGAATTTGGACAGGGTAAAAGTCAACAAGACTTAGCAACTGCCCAAATGTCCTCAAATATGGAATTGAAGCAAGAATTTTTTCATCAATAAATTTACCTTGTAACCTATAATTCCAAATTTGATCAGCAATTGAAACACCAATTCCGGGCAATTTCAATAACTCTTGATAGTCACAATAATTGATTTTAATTTTCTCACCACCTTCAGCCATTTTGTTTGATTTAAATAATTTTAAACTCAGATCCTATGTGAATAATTTTTCCAAAATTATTTTTATTCATCATAATATCATTCTATGGTCACAACTGAGCTATGGTCTCGGACAAAAAAACAAAAACACAATCATTTGATTCAAATTTAACACAAATGTTGGCGATTGTACTGCCAACATAAACATGAGGGCGAATGTTCTGCAATCTCAAAAAGTTAAATCTGATTTAAAACATCCTGTAAGTGTGGTCCCTAAATAGAACCAACTAACTTTTCCAAAATGTTTATACACCTGGGCTATTCCACAGCCTAGGTAATTTTCAAAAAAGAACTGACAAACAATTTATTGCAGTTTTCTACATAAATCACATTTAATTATGAAATCCAGTTGTAATGTTATTTTTGTTGTCAAATCTTATCACTGTTTATGATGAAAGAGAGGTTTTTTCTCAATCCAACGACTGACGACCACGTGACCGCCAGGTGAACTTAAAAAAATGTCAAGTTTTGGCACATAATTTACTGAAACGGAGACACAATCCAGTTAAAATGTTTATTTGGATTACTATTATGAATTCCTTTTGAAAATCAACGGGTTAAATATCCCGCAAACTAAGATTTTAATGCTGGACTCCGTGCGACTCCATTTGTGTCCCCGGGAATTACAAAAATTTCATTTGACATTTAATTTTGGCACTTCCCGAACAGAATCGGTACTCGCAGCGCCATTATGGTAAATATACGACTTACCAGGGATTGAATAAATGAATCCTGTGATGATTATAGGGTTTATTCAGGTTAACA
>JAULBM010298273.1:0-15049 GCA_032357055.1 Geukensia granosissima | reverse complement strand
TCTCGTGGTTGGTGGATACGGTCATCGGTAACAATTCTGAAAGGGACCCACCTAGTGACCATTCCAACAAGTGTTTGGTTCCAGATGAGCAAGTAGTTCCTGAAAAGAGGATTTTGGAGTTGAGGAAGTAGTTCCAGACGAGACGATTTTTAAATAAATTTCCCATATGGTCCTATGTAGTCCTTAGTTCGGCTGTGTCTACCGTTGGCATTCGGAATTATTGTATACATTTTTTTTAAATGATCCCCTAAAGATCCCCTGGATGAGCGGTTTTTGAGGAGAAGAGTTTTTGTTAGAAACCACCCTTTTTAGTTAAGTAACTGCAGCCTTAATGGCCGATCACGATCAGGAAAACAACTTTGAAGAACCATTCCAACAAAGTTTGGTTCAAACCGGCCCATTGGTTTTAGAGGAGAAAATTGAAATGCGAAGTGTTGACGGATAACGGACAGACGAGGGAGAAACGACCGACCTTAGTGATAAAAGAAGCTACAAAATGAAGTTTTTTTGAGCTCGAGTATGGCATTTTCCAAACATTTTCCCCAGCATGCTCCACGGGTCGACTTTCCGTAAAACTATTATAAAAGAATTGTCCCCTCAACTGTATCTGCCAACTGTGGATCGGTTCTATGTGTAGAGCGAGCCATTAAGTTTTCTCTAGTAACAAGATGTTTATATCATATATGTATAGGTACAATATTGCTCTGGCTAAAATTCGTGTTTATTATGCATATCCTACGAAAAAAACTCGTTTTGTTTGTTTGATTAAGGTGTAACGCCACTTTCAACAAAATTTCAGTCATATCGCAGCGATCAGTTTTACTTGTGGACGAAGACCCGAGTAACCGGAGATAACCACCTACCTTAGGCACGTAGCTGACAAACATTGTCACGTTAAAAATATTCGTATATTTCACTAACGGTCAAGATGCTCCACGGGTCGACTCTCCGTATTATAAAAGAATTGTCCCCTCAACTGTATCTGCCAACTGTGGATCGGTTCTATGTGTAGAGCGAGCCATTAAGACTTCTCTAGTAACAAGATGTTTATATCATATAGGTGTAGGTACAATATTGCTCTGGCTAAAATTCGTGTTTAAGATGCATATCTTACGAAAAAAAATTCGTTTTGTTTGTTTGTTTGATTAGGGTGTAACGCCACTTTCAACAAAATTTCAGTCATATCGCGGCGATCAGTTTTACTTGTGAACGAAGACCGAGTAACCGGAGATAACCATCTACCTAAGGCACGTAGCTGACAAACATTGTCACGTTTAAAATATTCGTATATCTCACTAACGGGCAAGAAGATGTATTTTATAAAAATTGTACCTTATACAAAAATAATACTGGCTTTTGATTGGTCAAGAAATAACAAATTCAACGTTGATAACAACGAGCGTGATATATGTTCCGAAGTATTTGCCAAACAAATACCCCGCCAAACAGACGCTTGAAAATCTTGTTTATGTGTTTAAACGAATCTGAAAGGGTCCCACCGAGTGACCATTCCAACAAAGACATTTGTTTTGCACTCTTACATCTTTGTGTTATATATCGTTGACCTTCCTCATTTGTTACGTAACTTTTCTAAATCAGACCATATTATAGAAACTTATGCAATGGTAATATCTTTGACAAATGATCTTATATGCAGACAAAACTAAGAACCCTTTCATTATAGCAATATTGAATTACTAAAGTATTCATGTCGTTGTCATCGTATGAGGTGTGATATATGCTGTGTGATGTCTTGTGAAAAATTTTCATCTGTACTATATTCTGCTATATTCTGTTTAAATCTTATTTAAGCTCACGTATTAATGATTGCAATATAAGATATTGAACTAAATATATAAACCTTTTAAGTACTTAAAAGGAGATTGTTTTCCAATATTATCAGAAGCCTACTGACAATGCTTTTACGTTTGCAGGAAGCTCAGACTATCGGTTGGTGGTTAATACAAGATGGGCTTTAATAATCTAGACATAAGAATCGCTCAGCTGGTTATTTGCTTATTTTTGTTCATATTTGGGATAACCGGAAACGCCTTGATCATATGGACATGTGCATTCATCAAACGTCTACGAGTAAAACAGAATATTTTTGTAGTGTGTCTGGCAACGGTAGATTTTCTTATCACTGGATATTTGTTACCATTTAATATGTATGTTTTGGTTTTCAAAAAGGAAATCGAGCTTTCAATTTTGTGTGAAGCGAACGCAGTGATTTGTCATATTTTATTCACGTGTAGTGTTCAGTTTATAATGCAAATAGCAATTTCAAGGCTTGTGAAGATTTGTTACAGCCAGCATTTTACGAGAATTTATTCGAGAAAAACATGTGTGATTTTAATTGCTTCTTGTCCTGTGATCGGGATGATTTTTGCCACACCGATTCTATTTGATAACAAATACTGGTCGTTTGACAAGACGTTGCAGCTGTGCATTTTCAACAGGTACGTGAGTAGGCCATATTCGTTTGTTTACATGACTATCTGTCTGATAATTCCCGTTAGTGTTACTGCCTATTCCTACATTAGGATATATTTTCATGTGATTGAGTCTAAAAGAAGGCTGTTCAGAGTGCATCAAAACTTTTTTGCAAGACGAAAGCTCAAGAATGAAATAATGTTTATTCGATCACAGTTTGCAGTTTTTATTGCCTATCTCATTCTATATTTGCCATTTGGAATAACAAATTTTGGATCTTCAACTGAAGATTTTCCACAAGAACTACACACTGTGGCAATGTATTTGTGTTTTCTAAATAGTTGTATAAATAGCTTGCTATATGGAATGTTAAACAGAGAAATGAGAAGAGCTTATTTACAATCGCTGTCATGTAAAGTTTCGAATAGCAGTCAAATTCCGTCGCAAAGTTCTAGTAGCACAGAAGAGGACAATCGTTTACGGCCCGTTACAACAGATTCGAACATTGCTTTTTTTACAGTTTGCTGAATTTGAAAAAGGGATTTTTCCTTACCGGAAATGGTTTGTGATTTGGAAACAAAGAGATTTTTCCTAACCGGAAATGATCTTTCAATGAAGAACAGTCAAATTTTAATCGTCAATTGATTGACCAAAAATTCTTTTATAACGAAGTCAAGAACAATACTACACAGAGGAAACTGTCACGGCACGTCAATCCTCAAACTATTTTTGATGGAATTTATCTGACTGTAAAAATAAAAAAAGATACAAATCTATGAAACCCCCATCAGTTTCTTCCAGGTAATTAATCTCAATTTAAGCAAAATTTGTAGCTTACTTATTTTCAAAGAATTAAAAATAAAATTGCTTCCGGTTAATTGTATACTTGACCTGTTTCAGGATTAATAAGCTGGTCTGGGATCCATTTCAAGGAGTGCCATCAATAATGAAATAGACGGATCAACGTCACACAAATCCCCCTCACAGAAAATCAAACCTATAATATTGTATCATCAAAAGACGCTTTATTTCTTGGTTATAATAAATGTATTACAAAATACTTGTATCAATTTGATGCACTGTATGATCATTTTGTTGATTGACAACTCGTCAGCGTTGCTCGAAGTGTTGGAAATCCAGCTTTTATCATTTGTAATATAAGCTTAATAATAATCATTCACTTTAATGCAAGGGCAGCATATATTTTCATAAACCCATTAGTTTTTGTATTTAAGTCTATAATATAAAAATAGGAGATGTGGCATGATTGTCCATGAGACAGCCACCAACCAAATAACAGCGGAATTTAAACTTCTACCAGTCCCATTACGACCTTCAAAAATGAACCAGAGTCTATACCATAACGGAAGCTGTAGAAGGTCCCGAAATAAAAAATGTGAAACTATATATAAAACACGACAATCGACCTAATCTTATGCAAAATGGTGAACAAACAACAATAAATCACCAATTAAACAACGACAACCACTGAACCACAGGTTCATGGCTTGGGACATGCACATAAGAATGTGGCGGGGTTAAACCGGGTTGTGAATCTATAATTTATTTCCTTTCAAACCATACATGTACTTTGCATCACGTTATGTAAGTAAAGGTTAAAGGATGAAGGTAGGTTTTTATTTCAATTAAACAGCTAAGTAATAGAAGTTTATGTCTAAGAAAACAAGAGACGTAGAAGAATAGAATCAACCACTAGAAATTGTGAAATAAAATTTCTCTAACTTTTATGAAGTTTTCACACTTCCCAACCAATGTGAGAAAAAATCGATTATCAACGAGTTGATCTAAACAAAATCCCTTGCATAACAAAAGAAATTTTACGTATCGGTTTGAAATTACTATACCTTTTCTCCAATATATCACTTCCACGATTCAATCTAGGAAGAAAAGTTCTTTTAGGGTGTCAGTTTTGAATTTCATGGCCGCAAATACCGTTCTAGAACAAAATCGTTTTTAAAATGTTATAAAACATTCCGTTAATAAGACATAAAAAAATATTTTAATTTTTTCAAAACTTAGATATTATGTATGGTTACGAAAATGATAAATAAACGTTTTAAAATTATTTACCAAAATGTTTTTATAATGTTTTATATAAATGTGATTAAATTATAAATGGTGTGGGGGTCTTTAACACGCCCTTTCTAAGCTAGAGGTCTCTTTAGTGTCCCCTCTTTACTAGTGGATCGGCGATTTTTAATTTTTACATCTGTTCAACATTCTTAATAAAATTTGAATATCACTAATCTCTGCTGACTAAGCGAGTAAGTTAATGCCTTTTAATCTTCATTAGCACCAAGCACCAACTTCCATGTCAGATCTGTTTCGATTTAAGTCTTAAGGGAATAAACTGATGTCCAAGTCATGAGAGAAAGGAATATTTAACAATTGGAACACCATATTATTTTTTTTCTATTCCCTTGCTGCTTATTTTGTGAGCAAGGTATCAAAACTAATTCATATTGTATGGATTCGTTATCAATAGATGTATTAATTGAGAAGCAGAGTCAGTGAAATACATGATGGGATGGTCTACCAACAATAAATATCAGTAAAATGTCATTTGATCAATGATATTATAAAAATCAATGTTCATTTAATCACATTCGTTTACTTTTTAGCTTACCTCTTCAGTTCGTTAACTTTGAGATTTTCATCTTCTAATCTGAAACTTCCAGGTCAAATGGAATCAAGATTGACGGGAAGCATCTATGGTTGGTCCTTTAAAACGCTCATTTGTTCCGATCTTACAATAACATGGCCGCCATTGACGATTCTTCCCTTGTTTCTAATTGACTTAAGCATACAGAAATTCTTCTCCGCTAACATTGCTTGGCATATTTAAACAATATTTTACAAGGAACATCTTTGTATGGTCCTTTCCAAAGTTTGCTTCTTCTGTCCTGATTTAACAAAAATATTTATTAACGTTGGTAATTTTGTATTTTGACAAAAAACTTGGCCGCCGTGGATTATTCTTTTTTTTTATTAGTCCAAACATAAGAAATCTCTTATGACACCGTAAAGCTTAATGGGACAATATTTGAAAGGAAGCATATAATTATGAAATACGCGATATAATGTAATGATATTCCTCATTTCGCTCTGATTTGACAAAAATATGGGAGCCATAAATGATTTTTAATTCTGATTGACTGATACATTGTTTTAATCTCCTCCAGATCTCTTGGTGAATTGGGACAATATTTGCAGGAACCATTTAGGCAAGATTCTTATTAAAGTTTCCTTATTTTGTCATGATCAATCTAAACCTTGGCCGCAATGGATGATTCCGATTGGCTGATACATAAACAAAAATCTATGAAACCGCTTGTCCAGATCAAACTATATTTGACAGCACACATCATTGGAGATGCTTTCTAATGTTTGGTAACAATCATGGCCACCATTGGCAATACATTTGCCTTGTATGACAACTTGTAAGAGTGGGGATTTCAGAAAACCACTTGAACAAAATTACGGGTTTGGTAGGATCGGAAAATTTAGTCTTTTAACTGATTGTTAAATGACGGACAAAATAGAGAACTAGTTACTAAAAATTTAAATAAATTCATGTCCTTAAAAATGAACGAAGAACTCTACTACATCTCTATTAAAAGTTTGTTTGCACCCCGTGGTTAAGATCCTGATATTTTATCTTCTAGAAAAGCAGTTTACGTGGAATACGTTTTAAGTACCGGAAAAATGCATAATGATGAAACGAGAGCCAATCTTAGACGATATGGTAAAATTTTTGGCATTTTTTCTGTGTTTTTCTTTCTTTGGTATAGTCGATAAACTCCTATGTATGACTTCATGACTTTTTAAAGACATTTTACTTTTAAAAGAAGTGAGAGCAAATAGGTTATTCGGAAATCAAACTGTCTCGTGTCCTTTTCCGATTTGATACTTTATCTGTGGTCGTCATACATCCGGTAATGGATTTTTGTATTATTGATATCAATAAAGGTCGTATTTATTGATATTCATAAATAAATTATTGGTATCAATCAGTAGAGGTATTTATCGATATTCGATATTCATAAAAATTCTTGTAATTTATTGTTACAATAAATGATTTATCGATAAACATAAATCATTTATGGATATTTATGGATATTAATAACTCAAATGGAATAATGGATATTAATAAATGTTGGTTTATTGATTTTCAATAACTATTTATAAATATCCATAAATCGTAATTATATTTGGTTGAATCGCGGTTAGAGTGCGGCCTCATTGCAATTTACCCCATATCTTTGCATTTGCATAATTCATCCTATAGTCCTATAGTGCAAGTTATGTGCACTTTCATAAAAAAGTTATACAATATATCATGACAAGTTTAAAGATATTTAAGTGGTTAAATTTTAACAAGACCTCCAATTGATGTTTTGAAATCTCAAATATATATGCACGTCCTTTTATGGAAAAATGTGTTTTGCAAAATAAACGTATTGTTTGAATGGCTTCCCTTCCACTTTGACGCAATCTTAATTTTACGACCAGTCAGTTTCAACTGATGGTACATGAAAGAAAGCATTCGAACGATACCAAGTTATAGTGTGTGGTAGAGTAACGCATTAATCCAAGATACAAGATATTTTTTTTCAACCATGGAGCCTAGTATTGAGCATGATAAATCAATTACATCAAGAAAATAAAGTACACATATCGGATGTAAATAAAGAAATAAAAAATATATATTTTTGACATTAAAATAAAGACAAATAAATTATCATTAAAGGAATTGAAGACACACTCATTTTTGAAAGTGCTTAATTTTGCACTTTGCATTATATCTAAAGATCTGTTCAAAGAATTTATACGCATACTGATTAAGTGACTTAATTTGAGTTTTAAGAGAAGTTTGCTGCTATGTTTTAAAATGTTCTGAAAAGGTTTTTTTCATTCTTTCAAATCTGATATAAGGGAACAAAAAAGTGTCAGTGTGCTCCTTTTGGTGGATATGTGGGTGAAAAATGCTTCTTCTAGATTTTTTTAAAGATTTAGTCATGGTAAATGTTATCTATTAAACAAACAATATTAAGGATTTAATAAAAAATAATATTTATAGGAATATTAAAGCGTGTTTACTGAAATTATGAAATATCACATATCAATTGAATCGGCTAAGCAGTTTAAGACAAGAAGAAATTCCAACATTATTTTCCATATGACCCTTTGTTGAACAACTAGTAAGTCCGGCCATTGTCGACGTATTGACCATCTGATCAGTAAAAAAAAAGACGTGTTGAAGAGGAATATTCAAGAATCATTAATGCCCGTTTCAATCGGCTGAGTTGTTTCAGATGAGAAGAAATCAGAAGCACGAGAGCATGTTAACCAACTATTTATAAATAATATGAAGAAGTATGGCAGGCGTTAGTTCATATTTGTTTGTTAATGGAAGATTTCTAGCAACCTGATAATAAATCAAATCATGAGTGAAATAGTTGTCAGAGCTGTGCATTTTCTTGTTACTGAATGCCAATTTGGAATGATTTAGCCCGGATAACTGGTGACTTACGGACACACATTACCAGCGGTTTTAAAGTGATGTACAACGGAGCAAGATAGTATTAATACATCTCGTCAAAGCAATGGACGCCATATGAAAAATTTCAATATAAGCGGGGAATCCAAGTTACCTTTTTCTTATCTCCGGCCACCTTCGGGGTTTTGAGTATTTAACATCCCACCTTAACAACTGACCACCTTAAGTACGGATTTTAATCTAAGCTCAGATAGAAATCGATCTTTTTCTTTTCCCCGGTAGCCCTCAATGGAAGAAATGATCATACTGAAGCCTAATTTTGCAGCAGTCATATTTTGTTTGTTTGTTTGGGAAGTAACGCCTCTTCTAACAATATTTCAGTCAAACTGCAGCGGTCAGTTTTATTGGTGGAGGAATCCGGAGTACCGGCCGAAGAAAACCACCGACCTTGGGACCTTTTCACCTTTTAATGCGAGTTAAAAACAACCCGTTTAAGTATGGTACAAACTCAGGCGCGAACTCGCACCGTATAGGTAATAAGCTACATTGATCTTTACAGGTAAGATTAAATCAACTACCTAAACCACTCCCGCATCCAGGGCCACAGCAATCATAGCAAATGACCCTACCGGAAATATTATAATCGTGACGGATGGAGGATAAACAATCTGCAAACGTTTTAATGAGAATATCATGTGCTTTATGTTAACAAGTGTTGACAGGAAGAACGGTAAAACAAAAGAAAAGAATAACACCAAGTTGTCAATTCTGACCATAATGAGATAATGGCGTTACTGTTTTCCATTATGTTATTTGTTAAACTTTCTGAGTATTATTGTCACGATTCTGTCCGCCTGTAACCTCGCTTCTTAGAATGCCTACCTTTTTCAAGGTAAAATGCGTTATAATTTTTTAACCTCAATAAAAGTTTGTAACAAGATGTATTTTGTTGACACGTTAAAGAAACTATTTTCGTTTTAATATTGCGTAAATGGTATGATGGTATGATGAACCTGGAGCAAAAGAAAAGTATTTATGGGATTAACATTGTAAAGGGGGGATAAATCTCTTGCCGTGGTTTTTTTTAAAAAGCCCCAATAGAACACCGTTTCGGTAACATATAACTTTAAATGTAATGCGTCGTTTCCGAGATACGGGACAGCATACTTATCTTTTGACTTTGTCACGTGATGGTAAAGACGTCCAGGTGCACAAGGTCTTCCGGTTCATAATTGCTACGCATTGCATATATTCAATGGACGTGTATTTACTTATATTTTGTTGTAAACAGTCTTAATAATTACATTTTATTTCAATTTGTGGCTTGAATTTCAGATAAGCATAGATGAAATTAATATAACTGCATGATGACACAATAATATTTGGTTCCGAAATTAATGTGAGTCCTCGTTTGTTAAACTTTTAAGAATTTTGCAAAAACCGACAGCTCCGTTGTAACCCGAAAAATTTTGGTCGAAAATATCAAACTAACTTTATTTTAAAGTCTGTAAGTAATAGATTGTCAGGATCGACACGCAGTTTATTAGAAAATCGCACAGATTTTTGAAGTGTATTCATGCTGGACACGGAGATGTCGAAATTGCTTGAGGCGATGTATTTTGGTTTTACAGTCTGGACAAATGAACAGAAGATATTCTGTCGCTTAAGTAACAGTGGCCCGTAAGTATTATTTAAATTCATATCCTACCGCCAACACTAGTCGCGAAAAGCGGGTATGTCATACGTTTGGGAAAATATAACACCTCATTAATCTTAACTAAATTGACCGTGTATCTAGACATAATGTAAATACATAAAAAACGTTTGTCATTTCTTTCATAGTAAATTAAAGTTATGTAACTGAGCGGAGTGTTGTTAAAAATAACTTGATAAACGTTAATTTGCTACACCTGTCAAATAGTTCACTTAAGAATAATAGATGCATAATAGAAACAATATTAGTATTTAACAGAAAATAAACTAGATCGGTAAAAAAGAAATAGGTGTTGCACAGGTCTGAAATTGGTATGCGTGGTATGGGACCAATAGCCGAGGTCGCTGTCAATTAGAAGTTCCTGAAAAATATGTCAGGAAAATGTTTTTCGAACGGACAGAGCTAAAACAACATACCATCTTCTTTTGGTAGGGAAATAAAACAACTTAACCTGTTTAAAGGTTTTTATTTTTTTCTTTATGCGGTCATATTTGAGTACTTCTTAAGTTCTTAATTTTCTAATTGTATTCCTTGATACAGATTCTTTTTAACTGTCGACGAGGCTTTATTTTATTTTTAATATGCACATCCTGATGTGTTGATTTATTCTTTAAAGCTATAGTTCCCGAATCCATTTGACGATGTTGTTGGACTCTGACTTGCTTACTAGAAAATGATGTTAAGTAAGGTAAACGTGCACTAATTTATTTGATAAATGGATTAAGTGTATGAATGTAGTCATTGAAAGATGAGGGATATTGCGTGTGCTGTAGACATCGAATTATCTGGCAAAAGATCGTGTGCTGTAGATATAGAGAGACATAGAGAGATTGGAAGCAGATACGCCTGAGATAGAAATATCGAGATTTGGAATAGGTATGAGAGATTTGGACAAGATGAAGCGAAAGAAAAACTGAAGGGCCAGACAAACAAGACAAAAGAGGAAAGCCGATAGACACAGCAATCTTGAAAACACGCACAAAAAGGAACATGACATATATACAATTAAAATAAAAGACACAAATTATTAACAATGCGGACCACACCAAAACACTACGTGGTCCGGAAGGGTTAACAGTTTCTGCCTCTTTAAAGATATCCGTCACACTGTCCATTTTCCAATCCGGTATGAAGACATTTCAGGGTAAATAGAAAAGTTTTATAGAATCACAACCTAGAGGCGGAGGGGGCGAACAGCTTGTTTTTTCTTCATCTTCATCAGTGAAACGGATATTCAGTACGGACCGACAAGATTGTGGTGTCTACCGTAAAATTTCTGGCGTAATGACTTTAACCGAGAGGCAACATACCACTTTCTAAGCAGTTTTTGTGTAAACAACCGAGCTATGTACAGAAAACGGTTGTATTAGACACATGCTCATTACAACTTTAGCGCTAGGGTATGTATACGCCATACGCCGGAGCAGCTTTAATGTTACTGTCGATAAACACAAATTTGACTATTGGAAAGTTGAAGTAATTACGTTTGTCTTAGAGTTTTGAGTGAAGCCTTCCTGCATTGCTTAATTTGAGATGAAGATGGAGGTATCACACAGACTTTTAAGTGTCAGTTGTGTCTTTTATTTCAAGCTTATTTCGGTAGAAGAGGTGAAGATAATCACCGAATTGTTCAGTGTTCAGTGATCTAGATAACCGAAGCTAAAATTAAAGGTTCTGGCGCACTTACTTTCTTTTTTATGTGTGTAAGCTCTTTGAAAAAGTCTGTCTCAAACAAATGACAATGTGCCCATTTGAATGCCGATCGTCTGCTTGTGAACATGAACATAGATGTTGGTCGATGAGGAAATCTTAATTTTTGTATCATCTCTGTATATTTGTTTTTTTTATTTTATGTTCCGTTAAACAAAGTGTGTTTTGGTTCTTCCGATGTATTTGTATCGTCTTTCTCCATATTTTTTGAAAGAAAGCATGAATCAGGTCTTTAAGTCTTGTTTTGACAGTGCATGTGGTAATTCTGTAAAGAGTGTGGAAAAAGCAAATGTTTTGAAGTTTTTACAAGGGGAACGATTTCTTGAATTTAAAATTCCCATCGGGTCGTTGGAGTTCTTTAGTATCCACATAGTTGGTGTCGCAGACCCATTCAACATGTAAGCTTGTGAAGAATACAAATTCTGGTTTAAATAGTAAAATATACTAATACAGTACGATCTAAAGGTCACAACCTACAGGAGGAGGGGGCGAACAGCCTATTTTTCCTTCAAATGAAAATGTCAAAGTCTTCATCAGTGAAGCGGATAATCAGTACGGGCCGACACGATTGTGGTGCCTACCGTAAAATTTCTGGCGTGATGACTTTAACCGAGAGGCAACATACCCCTCTGTGAGCAGTTTTTGTGTAAACAACCTAGCTATGTCTAGAGAACCGTCATATTAGACGCATGCTCATTAAAACTTCAAAAAAGACTGAAGATCGAGTTATCAAGCAGGCTTTTGAGTGTCGGTTGTGTCTTTTATTTCAAGTACATTTCGGTAGATGAGGTGAAGATAATCACCGAATTGTGCAGTGTTCAGTGATCTTGATAACCAAAGCTGAAATTAAAGGTTCGGGCGAACTTACTTTTTTCTGTATCAGCTCCTTGAGAAAGTCTGTCTCATAGATCGACGAGGACAGGAGCACAAATTGTGCCCATTGGAATGCCGATCGTCTGCTTGTGAACTCGTCCGCCAAACCGAACAAAGATGTTTTCAATGAGGGAGTCTTAATTTTTGTAATAGCCTCCTCTGTATATATGTTTTTTTGATTTTGTGTTCCGTTAAACAAAGTATGTTTTGGTTCTTCCGACAACGATGTATTTGTATCGCCTTTCTCCATATTTTTTGAAAGAAAGTATGAATCAGATCTTTAAGTCCTGATTTGACAGTGCATGTTGTAATTCTGTATAGAGTGTGGAAAAAGCAAATGTTTTGATGTTTTTACAAGAGGAACGATTTCTTGAATTTAAACTTTCCATCAGGTCGTTGGAGTTCTTTAGCATTCACATCTGATTTATGCCACTTTTTGCATAGTTTGGCAGAACCATTAGACAAGGAATACATAATTTGGTTTAAATAGTCAATGCACTAATACAGTATGATCTAAAGAAGGAGCTTATTAGTTTGTCTCTATATGGTAAAGGAGCTGTATTATCACACAAAACGGCAAATTTATTCGATAGAAATATAAGATGTGTTTCATGTACGCTAGCTCCCATGAAACGAACTATAGTGTGAAGGTAGATCGGCATTGTGGTTGTGGTTGATGGTATTTAACGTCCTACAAAGCAAATTAATGCTCCCAGTCGGACGTTGAAAATCGACACGGTTACAATACATATTTCCAATGATTATGTATATATAATGGTTAACTCTGGTATAATTTGCTTATAAAATTTATAAACATTATATATAGAAGTATCAGACTTTGGTGATTTTTCTCTTAAAATTTAGATATGAACTCTATAAATCAATATTTTTTTTCAATAAAGACATTTAATAAATTCCATTTTTCTTGAAAATAGACGTGGCGTTTTCAACAGTCAATCAATCAACTTGAAAATAAAAATTAAAATCTCTTATATGGGGAGACAACTCTTTCATTTTTTTATTACAAAGGAAGAAAGTAAGTAATTAAAATTTATTAAAGGTCGGCACATATATACAGGTAGCAAGCAATCACGAGATCTCAAGAGCTCTTAAACCCGACTGACATGCGGCAACATTATTCATGGCATAGATAAAAACATGTAAAGCAAACACCAATTAAACATAATGTTACGGACTCGAATAGATGACTGGCATCGTCCGATTAATTAGATTTGTGCGGACACACAAAAACACATTACATCCATTAAACATTTATTCCAGACAAAGATGACGTCACATACACAGTTACAGTATCAATCAAAGGGACACAACTCTCATTCAACTCTCACACAAAAACTACAAGACCATACGAAATCCAGACATATAACATCCCTCCCTACAAAATAAAAATTTCCTAAATTTTTATAATGGTCGTTTGTTTTTAGTATTTCAATTAAATTAATTCACAGAGTTTACAGAAAATACTGCGTAACTTTTGACCACTAGTAACCATTAAAAATCACACGTATCCACACTGCACACCCGAAAGTCTGGCATCCCTCGATCCGGCTATATCTGAATCTTCATGCACGCATTACTTTCATTCAGTGATACACACATCAAATGGCATTTCCTACTAGTCAAACATGTCATACCAATAGCTGAATACAACTTTGATAAAATCATCGGAGACCTTAAACTACTAACATAATGAACATAATTTCAATAACAAATTTTCATAAGCACAATATTTAAAAAAAACAGTTAATTCTCTCCCCCAATCGCATCAACAATCAAACACTACTATTACCCATAAAAATATAATATGCATCGTATGAAAAATGTCAGAAAAATAAATAACACCACTTGTTTTCTTTATGATCAATATCATACGGCTAAATTACAAACCCAAACAAAACAGCAGGGTTCAAAGTAAACTGTCCAAATATTCTTATGAAACTTTTATAAAAGTATCAAGTTCATACGTGTATGGTGATGCAACCGTCGCCAATAAAATAATGTCATCAGATCTATAAAAAACGTTTTCCGGAAAGTCCAATAGATATATTAACAAGTTGAAAAACGAATCGGTAATCCTATTATCTTCAAGACATCAGAGTTCAAGTTCAGGCCATATAACCATTTGCTGTATGAAAATTATCTCAAATAAATCAGAAATCAATTGTTCAATTGTTATATAATTCACAAATATTTAAATTTGGAGTCGAATAAATTTGTCGGCGATACAGTTATCACAAGACAGGGTTGGTTACAAACACAGGAAACAGGTACAAATACATTCCGTGCAAAGAACCCCACGTGCGAGCAGACAGGATACACAACGGTACAAAACAATCACAAGACATGGTCTGGTTCTTCCGCAAATTAAGTGAAAAACTTTTTAAATATCCTTTTCCAAAGTTATTTCAATTTATCACTGAAAACGAGTGTTCAAAATTATTACGAATATCGAAAAAATAATAAAGTAGTTGCTGTTCACTGATGGAAGCCATGCTGGAATTTATGAAAATTGTCCAAAGTGTTCAAACAAAAAATATCGATCATCTGTTACTGAAAAAGTCCAATAGTAAGTGAAATTTTCAAAACGGTTCTTCTTTTAGGTTCTCCACCATGTTACGTATTCGAATAGATGGCTGGCATCGTCCGATTAATTAGATTTGGGCGGACACACAAAAACACATCAACATCCATTAAACATTAATTCCAGACAAAGATGACGTCACATACACAGTTACAGTATCAATCAAAGGGACACAACTCTCATTCAACTCTCACAC
>JAULBM010298262.1:3986-15052 GCA_032357055.1 Geukensia granosissima | reverse complement strand
GGGCAGACAGAAATCGTTAAGTCGGAAGACAGACAAGACAATGGCTAACAAAATGAAACGAAAGACAAAGATAGAAAAACATAGAACACAACACTACACTTAGAAATAAAGCTGGAGTAACACGAACCCTACAAAAATCAGGGTGAGTTCAGGTGCTCCGGAAATCTCATTATTTAACTTTAAGCAACAAAAGTGTCCGATTTCAGATGTTTGTATGATGGCTAGTTTTATTAATTCTGAAACCAACATTTTTGTGAAAAAATGCTAATTTTGTATTCCGGATATAATCCTTTCAAATGATTTATTTCATCCAATTTTATCATTTAATTATCCTATAATATCATCTTGCCAGCATTATCGGCCAGTTTCTTATAAGAATTTTGCTTGACAAAGTCTAGGCATGCCTATTTCTAATGTAGGGTGGAAAATAAAAATATTCCATATTTATGAGCAAGAGTATATTAATTCTATAAAAAAACTTTCTAACAGAATTATTATTATTATTAAGATGTTTATACATTTAAATAGGGTAGCAATGGTGATAGTCGTCCAGCAAAAAGCTCCGTCATATTATAATATTGAAAACTGCATTTACATTGAAGAAGTGTTTATTTAGTGAACATCCTGTACGTCATCGTGGTTAAACAACAGAAATAACCAATTAAAACCCTATGAAGCAGGAAGGTTTTATATATAGATAGGTTTTTGTGACGGTATCCCTTCAAACATTATTTAGTATTAAAATATTATATCTAAGTGTCATTATTGGAATCTGAAGTCAAATCATTCTTTACTTCAATGCGACATGTCCCTATTCTAATGGTGTCGTTAAAATTGGTACATATTTAGATGTCTAATGATAAATTCCAAGTTGACGGAATGGAACAGAACTTGAATCAAATAAGTAAGTTATAAATTTTATTAATTTATGTTTTTATTTTTGACAAAATTGGTAATTTGTTATTTATTTGCGTCTTAATAGAAGTATTATACATAAAGAAGTTTTGTTTTGCCAAAAAGGAAGTAGAGAAGGTAAACAATTACTCTATTTAACTTGAACAAAAACATGAAAATCGACAATATTCATCTTGGTGGGAGTATATAAACAAATATCTTATTTTGTCTAGAAATACATGTATTAGAACAAGGAATTCGAAGATAACAAAAGGGGCAGACAGAAATCGATAAGTCTTAAGACAGACAAGACCGTGACCAACAAAATGAAACGAAAGACAAACATAGAACACACAACACTACACTTAAAACTAAAGCTGGAGTAACACGCACCCCAAAAAATCTAGGATGAGTTCAGGTGGTCCGGAAGGGTAAACAACTCCTGCTCCACAAGTGGCATCCATCGTGTTACTAAGTAGACAAAGCCGGTGTTTAGTCACAATCGATGTAAGTCACAACTGGGTATAGTAACGGATTTGTATTCACGACAATGGGAAGATATCCATTGTCATTTGTGAAATGGATATATTAAAATAACAGACAAACGTGAAACAGTTTTTTAAGTCAGTAAGGAAACGGGAAGGCAGAAATGTAAATTCAAAAATAAATGAAGGGGCGGTTTGACAAGGCCTAAATTTTGCCCAAAAATAAAAAGTTGAGCAGTCGTGTTTTTCATCATATTAATATATTTTATGTTTTAAGCATTAAATATAAGATATAAAATATCTTGCCTGAATGCATGTCTGCACTTTAATAAAAAATTGTTGAGAAATGTCCTGTTCTTACTTAAATTGATGTAAAACGAGAAAATTAAATTTGGCACAGTGTAGTAAACTTTAAAAATCTTCTAAATCAATGACGCATTTTAGCATGCCATTTGTATTCCTTTATTATAATTCACTTGGAACATTTTGATATTTTGTCAGAATTTTGGGGTTACAATTTGGCCTTCTCATGCGTTGTCTTTTCTATAACTAAACAGCAGTTTTTTACTGAAATTGGTAAATTTAAATTTGAAAAAAATGTACATTTTTAAAGTTTTTATGTTCCGTTGCTATACCCAGTTGTGACTAACATCGATTGTGACTTTACACCGGCGTTTACTACCAAGTAATACGACGGGTGCCACTAGTGGAGCAGGAGTTGCTTACCCTCTCGGAGCACCTGAACTCACCCTGGTTTTTGAAGGGTTCGTGTTACTCAAGCTTTAGTTTTCAGTGTAGTATTGTGTGTTCTATGTTTGTTTTTAGTTTCATTTTGTTGGCCATGGTCTTGTCTGTCTTCCGACTTAACTATTTCTGTCTGCCCCTTTGGTATCTTCGAATTCCTTTCATTAAATTAATGTATGAATATATAAATCAAGATATTCTATGAAATGAAACAGTAAAGAAAGCTATTTATAAACCATTTCATCAGTACGTATCTCAACATGATTTGGTAAAATATGATAATTTCTAATCAAAAGGGAAAAAATATACGAATGGTTAAAGTAAAAACACCTTTATTGTCATTGTTCTTCTGCTGCTGATTTGCTTTTTTTTTTCTATTACTAGATTCAAATAAGAATTTATATTTTTGAACATTTGTAAACGATGCAATTTTGATTTCTTCTGTCAATGATAACCATTAACAATTTAAATATATCAGAATTTTTCACACAATGTTTTTCTTATTTCAAATGGTTCTTTTTCTCCATTTATTTTACAAAATTCCATTATTAAGCTGGACAATTATGTTTTGCAGATTTTGAAGTGTCAGTTGTCGAGGATAGTTCATCATGTCTCACTACCAAACCGGTGTTACTTCTATTCATATTTTTGCTTTTACTAACAATATGTTTCACAATAACAACTATAGTTCTTGGACACAAGTGGCTGAAATTGAAACTGGAACTGTCAAACCTTGAGAGGGAGAGCAAATTTAAGAAAACCTGATTTTCCTCAATTATTAAATTGTGGATGATTGACTTTTCATGTGTTTATCTTTGACAATTATTGGAATAGAACGCAGACTTAAAATAGTAAAATAAATATAACATGAACAATTGGACTTTTTTCTTCCTTTCATTCATGAAATATCCGATAAGATGGACTTTAAACGCGTTTTATCATAAAAAGATTTTTGAGTGCATGAGAATATAAAGATATATATACTGACGCAAACTGGTGCTGTCCTTCTGGTGAATGCGTTTTTGTTTCTGACGTCGAAAATCCTAAATTATTATACAATTCATTAAAATTGCTGTGCTGTATTTTCCAGCAGAATCATTTTTAAATCAACTGATTTTAAACGCATTTTAACTGTAAAAAAGGTTAACTGTGTTTTTATATTATTATATTATATATTTTTATATTATATTATATTATTATTATATTATTTTAAACTGTTATACTGTGTTATCATTTATCTTTTTAGGTTATTTTCGTTAAAATTGTACTATTGAAGTATTTATAGTTTTGTAACCGATTTTTATGACATTTGATATCAAATGAACGAAAAATTTGGATAAATCACATAATATCTATATTAAAAATTTAGATATTGTCTAAATGTAAAAGACCGCGCAACATCTTACCACAGTTAAATCCCGGAGGTCTCCATAAGGACATTAATCATATGTCCCCACGGGTATTCACCAGCCCAGTTGTAAGACTTGTGTTACATGAAATTATCAAATTATATTTTGTTGAAGTTTGCTGCATTTGTTTAAGTTCTGATCATTTAAATGCGAAAAGATTGCACTTAGAAGTTGTCCCTTCCATTAGATTTTGCGCTTTCTATTACGATTTGTTCATATTTGAGTACTTCCTTTAGCGTTTTTGGATCTCTGACTAATTACGTTTTGATTCTAATGCTACTGATGAGAGCTAACGCCTTAAAATATACATGTAGCATACTAAAATTCCCCATGTTTATTCAACATTGGTAAACTTGTATTTTCGACGACATAAACAAGAATTTTGGAATTTCACTACTTGCCTCTGTTGTCATTTTTTGACCTTTTATTAAACATATCTGTTAAATAAATGTCAATTGAAAACAACAAGGTTAAATATTTAGACCGGCAGCAAATTATATCCGTCAATTAACGCAAGCTGTTTCTTTTACATTCATCATATGGTTACTATTAAACTATTCATTGATTAAGTCGTTAGAAAATCATAGGGGCGATACTGAACTAATGAAAATGAAAAGATATGGCGTAAAAGTCAATGAGACTGCACTCACGAGAACAAAGAGGAATTTATAAATCTAGAAGTCTCCCCAGTGCCTTCAACAAGGGTAAAATACAACTCATTGTGAAAGCTCTAAATCGCTTACTTTGCCAGATCAGTCTTCCGAATATTAAGGTCATTGACGTGCAGAGCTGTGTGCTGCCAACTAATGCAATAATAAAACACCAAATGCCAACATGATATAATGTACTTATGTGTTAAAATTTATTCTAAGTAAAATGGTTATCAATTTGATTAATATGTGAATATACTTAACATGTGAATAAGAATATTGCAAAAGATAAGCAAAAATATCACGTCCAAAACGTAAACGGTTAGTGAGTAGACTAGATCAATGGGCAATGTACGTGGAAATTCAGCCATTCAATGCTATTATTTTTTTATTGAAATAGAATATCAATAATTTAAAGTAAATGTAAACCTATGTTGAGTTTTGATACAAAATTAATAAGATTGGTAGAATATATGTTTATTTCTTAAAAATTGATGTTTTATTAAAGCTGTGTCTTTGTTAAGCCGCGTTTTTGGCCCAAGAATTAGGCTGAAAAACGAAAAGTGTCTATATTCTATGTCAGAGTTTGCTGGAACGGGTAAAAAGCTTGTGAAAGAAAAACTTTATCTAGGTCAAACTTCAGCGCTCCCGCCAAAAACAAAGATGGGTCAACCCTCAACGTAAATCCCCGTAGAAAAATGCAGGGGCAGATAATAGTATGTAAAAAACTTTTGCACAGTGTAACGCATGAACCGTTAAACGTGTGATATTTCTTTCTTTTGATTTAAAATAAATTCAAAGGCAGAAACGCGCATATTTAATAAAGCTTGAAATTCGCACTCCAGAAAAGCATATAGTGTAAAAGCTATTGTTCTTTATCGTTTTATTTTAAAATGCCCATTAAAAGAATTCCCAAAAGTTTTTTTTATTAATAAGTTGCACAACAGTCACATGGTACATAAAAATTGCTTTAATTGTGAAAATACTCAGCAATTACTTGATTTGACACGAAGTTTGGTTCAGTTTTGTCGATTTCGATATAGATCGCACAAAAGCATCAAAACCAAAATTTGCACAATTAACGTTCTATCAAGTAAAATGGTTCTTTAATAAGATTCCTTTAATAATTCATCACCTAAACTCATATTATTTTCACATGATTTTAACAAAGCAACGTGGCACATTTGACTATTTTAACAAGAATGTAATATTTTCTGTAAAAATACCAACCTTTCGGTGTTTTGTTCAAAATAATTATGTCCGCACAAAAACATCAAACATAATTTCACAGCACTTTATTGTTTTGTCATTAAACCTTAAATTTGTGTCAAATACGGGGCTTATCGTACCTATACGTAAAGTAAATTTACTCCCTTCTATTAGAATTTCTCTGCAGGCAGGCAAGAATACTCTTGACTTTGAAAAAAAAAATTTTGGAATTTACAAATCAAGAGGTCTACACAAGAGAAGGTCTTCAATAAGAGTGGAATATCACTAATTACGAAAATTTCTAAATCGCACATTATAATATTGTGTATACGTTTAATAATACTTCTGCCTGAATATTTGTCACAAAACATATACCACAACGACAATTCCTGACTTGGGACAGGCACATGAGACTTGTGTTGGGGTTTATTTAGATTAGCTTGTTTTACTCTGCCACATACTTAATGTGCCTGTCCCAAGCTAGGAACCTGTAGTCTAATGGTTGTCGTTGTTTTAGTTGTCACTGATAAATATTCGATTACAATTTTTTCAATAGCTAGGTCAATTGTTGTGTTTTATGAATAGTTTGAATAGTTTCACATGTTGTACTTGGGCGACCTTTTACAGCTTGCCTTATGTTGTGCACTCCAAGTCAATCTTCTAGGTCGTAATGGGGCATGTGAAAGTTAAGTTCCGACTGTCATTTTGGTGTATTGCTTTCTCATAGAAAATCATTCCACAACTCATATTTTTATATTAACAGAAATGGTAGAATCTATAGAAACAGATAAAATGATTTATTCTTAAGACAGAAAAAAGTCTTGGCCAAGTGACAAACACAGTATCTTCAAACAGGTGATTCCTCGCTTTGTTTTGTTTTTTATCTATTGATTGTGTTGTTTTACTATTGATTTGTCTCTTGCCTGTGCTGAAAAGCTGGTCTAAAGCTCCACAATCATTATTTTACGAAAGACTACTAGACGGATGCCGTTTCTGATGAGTATGAAGCTATCACCAACCCATCGAGTGCGGGCGTGGTTTCTGAATAAATAGAAACAACTGCGCTCTGGTTAGGGTGATTTTTTTTCTGAAAGTAATAATTACCTATATCAAATGTTCACAAAAAATACAACTTTTTCAAATAGAATTAATCATACGAATAGCCGATTGTATTGTTGTAGCCGTTTAATTTTGGAATGATTTTCCCTAACTGTTTTAGAGACATAATATACATTATATATGTGCATAATGTTTCTGTCTGTGCTTATGATGTTTAGAGAGAAGCAAGTTTAAACTCGATATTTATTAAAATAATTAACCTTTGAAATTTCATTGAGAAATGTGTTTTTCCAATATACACATCATGGATGTTTTAATTTACACGTTTCATATGTCTGGCTCAAATACAATAATTCCCCATCTTCTTTCTATAAAAAGGAATTCGAAGTAAAAGGGGCAGACAGATATCGTTAAGTCGGAAGACAGACAAGAACATGACCAACAAATGAAAGGAAATACAAACATAAAACACACAACACTACACTGAAAACTAAAGATGAAGTAACACGAACCCTACAAAAACCAGGGTGAGTTCAGGTACTCCAGAACGGTAAGCAACTCTGCTCCACTAGTAACACCCGTCGTATTGCTCATTGTAGTAACAACCGGTGATATTTTATTTGTTTAGGGAAGTTTATTATACTACATTGCTAAAAGTATTTTTTATAACAATGATGGCATATATTGGAAAAAAATATTAATCTAATTTTGTTGGTTTATTTTTGTATTATATTTGTACGTGTTGTTTATTATCAGTGTAAATTCTATTAGTATAATGCTGACAGCTGTTGTTTGCCTTATGGCTTAATTGTTAATGGAAATATAAGCAGCTTGCCAACCCAGATGACCAATGTTCTGGAATTTCGTTTTTAATGGGTAGGTAGCAAATAAATTTTCTCTACAATTTATTTCGGTATCAGGTACAGACCATTTGTTTGCATTCAAGTTTACCACTTAAATAAATATGGTGACTTTTAATAATATGCTTTATGAACATTTCAAGAAGTAACATTTCATCACCAGCGTTAGAACCAAAACATAGGAAGTCAGAGATCCAAATATAATAAATGAAGTAGTAAAATAATAAACGAATATCCAAAAAAATCGAAATAGGAAGCTAAACGAACAGTTACAAAGTGCATAACTTTTCGAAGCCTTTCCGTATTTTTAGTGCTTTAAAATTTAAACAAAAGCAGCAAATTTCTTTAAATAATAATTGATTAAGTTTATGTAGGACAAGTCTGAAAACTGTTTGTGTGATATATAATTCTCACTCGAACCCATGTAGATATAGATATTACACCTTTTAAGTTTTAGGCATATGATGATGATGATGTCTATTATATCAACAATTCTTGTATTGACAATTGTCAGTTTTAGACTTACACGTAAGTTTATACATGGTTAAAATTAATGATATCATTTCACTAAACAGAGTATCTCGTTTTCCACTAAATTTAGAAAAGTTCTTAAAAAGAATCTTTGTAATGCTTATTATATCCAGAACCGACAAAATCAGGTCACTTGATAAAAAGTTGATGTTACATTGCAGAGGGTCGCAGCTAGCTTTTTCTTTTGACTGAATCTTTCACTAAGGTTGCTAGAATTTCTAACGTTACAGCTAACTTAAATGTTCAGCAGTTGACTAATTTATACATGTAACATGTGTAATAATGATTAAAACATGATTTGGTTGACCGGTACGAACTTTCCATTTAACAAATGACAATTATATCTTTCCACTGTCGTGACTACAAATCCGTACAAAACCGTTCCTATACCGGTTGTGACTAACATCGATTTTGACGATACACTGGCTTTGACTATTGAGTAACACGACGGGTGCCACTAGAGGTGCAAGAGTTGCTTACCTTTCCGGAGCACCTGAACTCACCCTGGTTTTTGTAGGGTTCGTGTCACTTCAGCTTTAGTTTTCAGTGTAGTGTTTTGTACCTTATGTATTTCTTTGTTTCATTTTGTTGGCCATTGTCTTTTTTGTCTTCCGACTTTACGATTTCTGTCAGCCCCTTTGGTATCTTTGAATTCCGTATGCTTGCAGGATTTATGACGTTCAGAAAATTTTAAATATTTTCCTTTCCTATTGAGATGCATTTATGACCAATGTCAGTGCGAAGCTGGGAGAGACTAGAAATGTTGTAGGAACTAATTTGTTACAAAATTCGTCTATTTTCACCTGCGAACAGGACAAACAACTAAGCCCGTGAAATTATATGCTTGTTTGTTTGTTGTAGATTTTTATTTTGGAGGGCCCCAAGGAAAATGTTATTGAAACCAAATTATATTACAAGTAAGATAGTTAAACCTTTTTTAAAATACCCTTTTTAGATTTTGTTCTTACTTTACGAAATAATTGACTCAGCTTAAGAAACGTAAATTTATTGTTTTCCAAAATTTACATACCTGGTACAAGTTATTTATTCTGAAGTTAACAAAAAACTATAAAGTAAGCCAACTTCGTTCACCAAGTTTGGATTTCTAGACGTCCTTGACGTTAAATAAATCGCATCGATACCGGTCAACTAAGTAAATGGTTAATTAAGGAACACTAGTACCGATCCATGAACTCAAATTCCCACAATTATTCTGTTAAAACCGTTAACCGATTTAAACAATGCGAGAATGACAAACTCCTGCTTTCAATATGGATAACACGATGTTGTGCAACAAGTGGAGCAGGAACTGTTTAATCTTTATAGCACGTGGGATCAGTCTTTGAATTAAAGGATGCGTGTTGTTCAATCGTAGGTTTTGTGTTATATTTTGTGTTAGTGATGGTGTTTGTTCACTCATTTTTAAATCTGTTATGCTCTTATCTCTTGTGTGTTCTTTGGATTGCGGTTTTCGTTTCCATATCAAGTATTATCTGAACCAGTTTTGTTTAAGTTACATTGTATTTAGAATCTAACATGTCTACACATATTGTTGGGTATCTATACTGTCGAAAACCAATTAAAAGTTTAATGAAATAAAAACCACTTTAAGGTTACACTATGCATTCAAAATGCGACACCATGAATCAATAATAGGTCTGAATTAATAAAGCTGTTAAGTTTAGTCTCATTGCAAAATTGTTATACTGACACTTTGTAATTTAACATTTTTTTAACTCTGTAGACGCGATCTCAAAAAAATATGGTGACTGCCATGAATATCGGAGTGGAGAACAACCACCAGCCATAATAAATGGTGACCGATTTTGCATTAAAACAGATGATAGTTCATTTTGCATAGAATGGGAGTGTCCAGAACTAGAATGTGATGATCATAAACACACCAAAATTGGGACTTGTCCTTATTGTGAAGGTAATCATAATTATTATGATATGTTTACATGGCTAAATACGATGTCTTTCACAGCAAGCAAATGTTCAAGCATTAGATATGTTAGAAGTTGAAATGAAATTGATGGGTAAATGTCAAAGAGACCGCACTCGAATACTGAAAAAACAGAGGAAATTTAGAAATATAGAGTTCTACACAAAGCCTTAAACAAAGGTGGAATACCATTCTCAAAGCTCTAAATTCCCTCGAATAAATAACACGTCTATACGTAAATAAATACTGCTCTTACCTGAAAGTTATTATAAAGTAAATGTAACAAAACCTTAAAACAAATACAAGCCTGTGAGGACAATCCCTTTCTTGATACACACAGATGATACATGTGGTGGGTTAAACTAGTTTACTGGTATCACAAGTCTCCTGCAACAAGTTATCTAAGGAAAAATCAAAGAAAAAAAACAAAAGCAGATACAGACGAAATATTAAAAACAAACTGAAATTCACCTTTTTGGCAAGCAAAATGCACATCAACAGAAGAATTTATTATGAGTTAAAATAATTGTAAATTATTCCTGCAAGTACTGTCATCAATAGCCCGGTATTAACATATAGCAAAAGAGAAATAGTAAGTGCACAAAGCATTTTGGGGTTAACTTGTAAATATAATTGTTAGACTGTATAATTTGACGATACCAGAACCACAAATACAGATTTGAGACAGGCACATAAGACCTGTGATTGGGATAAACTAGTTTGTTGTGATCCTAACCCAACCCTAACAAGTGTTCAAGAGGAAAAGGAATAAGAGAAAACGAGAGGTATCAGATGAACTATAACAATCAAACAGAAATTCCCACAGTCCGACAAGATAGTACTTAAATACCGGAAAATATAATTAACAAACATACATCCAAAAGAAGATACCTCGCCAGGGAGGCTCACAGTTATTGGCAAGCTCATGCAAAGATCAAACCTTCTACCAAGGCTGGTGCATTGCGAAATCAATTAATATATTTGTAAAAATACATATTTACCATTGTTGTATAATATGGAGTATTTAGGATGCTTTTTGTACATTCCAAGGTGTAACCTCTTAACAAAGAGGATGCAATGCGAAATTAATTCATATATTTGTAAAAAATACAAATTTACCCATGTTGTATAATATGGAGTATTTAAGTATGCATAATGTACATTTTAAGGAGTAACATTTCATCAGAAGCATTAGAACCAAAGCATAGACTGTTTAAGATCAAAACATAGCAAACGACGCACTCAAATCCATAATATCGAAATGGGAAGCCAAATCCGAT
>JAULBM010298251.1:0-15052 GCA_032357055.1 Geukensia granosissima | reverse complement strand
CGTTCATCGTGCAACGTGCAGCGTTCATCGTGCAACGTGCATCGTTCAGCGTTCATCGTACATCGTTCAGCGTGCAAAGTTCAGCGTTTAGCGTGTATGGTTCATCGTTTATGGTGCATCGTTTAGGTAAATTTCTAGCGTGCATCGTTCATCGTTCATCGTTTCTTTCATGGTTATTCGTGCATGGTTCAGCGTGCGTATAACGTGCGTTTATCGTGCGTTCATCGTGCGTCTAGCTTGCGTTTAGCGTGCGTTCATCGTTTCGTTTGTTAACTTATACGTTCCAGGTACTGTAATAATAACACATGTATTTATAATCAGACAGCATCTCATTAAAAGACACCCATCAAACATTTAACTTATTAAGTCACATCATGACCATCCAATATTGTACATCTGGAGGTCAGATTATCACCTTTGAATATAATTTTAAGAGAGCTAATAATAAAGAAAACATGTGTCATTTGATTTTGCAGATGTGGTCAAATTTGAATTTCATATATCATATGTTTTGGACTGTAACCCTATCAGTATTTGAGCATTGCACTTTTCTGTGTTTGTTCTTGGGTTAAGGTTTTTTTGGAAAATTTTACTGATATCTTGTAGATGTCTAGGGAAATTCAGGTATTTGAGGCTTCTTAGTTTTAAAGAGAAATGTGACAGTCAAGAAAGTGAATAAGTCAAACACTTTTAATACTACTACTGTATTGATAAGGATCATTCAAGTTAATAAATCTGAACAAAGTCTGAAATAAATTTTCTTGCTTTATTTTTTTGTTTTAATAGTCTTTACGTCATTAGGAATCCGTATAAATAATGACAGACCTGTACATGTACATTGTATGTATGTGTAGTACAAAATATTGAAATAGTTTTATGTTTTTCCAGATCAACAACACCCCTTGACAGTAATTCTAAGTCAGACCTAAATCATTTCCATGCAGAGCTATTGAAGAAAGAAGCAGCCACAGAGAGACGGTTACTTAGGAAGTGTCTATATGAAGCTGATACTGTCAGGATTGTAGGGGCATTCTTAATGTGTTCACAAAATGATCTCCAGGTAAATCTCACTTAAGGTATTTTAAGGATTTTCTAGAAGAATGTAATGTAATAACATCAGAAATGATCTGTAAACAGAAAATACTATTAATTTATAATATATCTTAATTAAAACAGTTTAATAGATATTTTTCTAGAAGCATTATATTTTGTACATGATTGAAGAAATTGCAATTTCCTCTAAATTTAAAAAAAAATTAAAATATTTGATCATCATTTTTATTATGTTCCAGATACCTAAATAGTCTTATTTCTACTAAATAAAATGGTATGAAAATTGTCTAAAGAGTTATTCCTCATGAAAGAACAAATATATTGAAAATCATTTGGTTGGTTTCATTTACATTTCTAACTCTCAGAAAAAGTGAAACCTTGCATTAATAATTAATTGGAACCAAACTTTCCTCAACTGAGAAATCAAAACCATGCTTATCTATTGGTATTTCATTTTATGTGACAATTCAAAATTTTATACAAAGGTATACCCACTTTAAGTTAGTGTCACCGTTGTCCTATATATATTAAGATTTCAAAATGATTCGAATATTGATTGGACACATTTTAAAAGGACAATGTATGATAAGGTCTTTATTAACATAAACATAAAGTTGCACATATTTTACCAATTTTCTGTTAAAATTAATGTGTTCTTAAAAAAAAATATGTGTGACAATGTAGGCCAACACAATACCTTTATATTACTTTTTCAAAGGTCAGTAACATAATGGTGGTTTACATATACATTTTTGCACCTACGTACATGACATAGAATTAAGGAAAAAATTACAACAAATTGTTTGTTGTCTTGTCAATATTCTCTTCTCAAAAGACTTGCATAATGATAATACAAATTTACACTTTTATACCATATCCATTGATACTGATTTTAAAACATATTTTGCTATTTCTAGGTGGTAATAATGCAAGAATTTAATTAATTCAACAAAACATAGCAAAGTTTGGACAAGTTAATTTTGATACCAGAATTTACATTAAGTTTAGGATAATTTTAAAAATGTTCTACAAATGTTTACAAATATAAGATCATATTTTGTTTTTTTCAGGTTTTGTCCTGTCAGATTCTACGGTGCTGTGTTCAACCATTAGAGGAGAAATTGTATCCACAGGTAGCCTCACCAGAACCTGTAAAACCAAGAATCAGGTAATATTAACATCTTTACCATACTTTACTGAAAACTTCACTTAAATGTGAAATAAGTGAAAACACTCTCACCACTGATGACAACCATTACCTGCAAAACACCTGTGCTACTGATACTGGCAGTAACCTGCCAAATACCCATGCCACTGATGAAAGCAGTAACCTGCCAAATACCCATGCCACTGATGACAGCAGTAACCTGCCAAATACCCTTGCCACTGATGACAGCAGTAACCTGCCAAACATCCTTGCCACTGATGACAGTAGTTACCTGCCAAAACTAATCGCCCAATAACCTGAAATTTGCATCCTGAGTTAAATTTTGTTTGGTCATCTTATTTCTTGTCTGGAATGCTGATGATGGCAGTTACAAACTGAACCTAGTAAAACAATAAACTAAAATTTGCATCTTAATATGTGTGCTGTTAAATGATCAGATGAATGCATGTGATGTATTCGCATATGGACTGATAATGCAAAAAGAAATGTCAACATTGTGTTAAATAAAAATAAAATAATATATTATTCAGTAGAATGAATTATACTAGCAGTTTCTTGTTTTTTTAAACCATAATTACTATGATATGATGTAAAGAGAATACCATTTAGACATCAAAGTCAAATTTATGAAATCCCTTTAATACTGATACCAATTTTAAAAATTATTGGGTTATTTTTCTTGTAAAAATGGCACTGCTTTAAAAAATTATTTCTGATGGACGAAAATTTGACCAGCTGTATATCCAAAGCATTAAGGTTGTTTGCAAAGTCTGGCATCACTTCTATTTTAGTTTTACTTTGCTATGTTTGTTGATTGTCTCAGGTATTTCGTTGCTTTATGACTTTGAAAGTTGAAATGTAAACACTCCATGCATTGTGGACAGTAGCCAAGTCACATGACTATATATAGGTCTTCCAGTTTTCCTTGGTCTGATTGTAATGAGAAATTTCTTTTTCATTTGAAGTGTGTTATAGTAACAAAATATAGTTGTTAAGGATTCCAGAATAATACAATTGATGAAAATAAGCTCCAGTATACAGTGGTATACAATACTTTAATTTTGGTCACATTTCTGTTTTAAAATTATTAAACAAAGGATACAATGCTGTGAATAAGGTTCCAGAACAACTTTTTGTGCCCCGCCCTTTTGCAAAGGGGCCATTAAGTTTTACCCCTGTATGTCCTTCAATTTTTACCTAAGATTTCTTGGCTTGTTTATGTTGATATGATGTTTGGTTTGAAGCATTATCAAGGTGAGTTGTCCCCAGTCTCCCCTTTTCAGGTCTGTCATATGTCAACTTCCTGTTTGCTGGAGTGAGGCAGCCATTCCCATGGACACATTTTCTCTATGATTTAAACAACACTTTATGTTTTATAGAATCTATTGTATGTGCAGTTATTAATATACCACCACTTTATACTAGATAATCAATAAACCAGGCCAAATGGCTTTAAAATATATACTCTACCATTACATATACCTCACACTTTATAGTTCAGATTAAGTGACACATTCAATAATTTGATAATTAATAAGAAATTGATCATCTGTCTGTTATGGGTTACATTCAGGAAGAGAGTGGGAAAAGGGTCTAGTCTAATGTTAACCTAGAAAAAAGTATGATCAAGGGTTTTATCATATTTTCATCTGGGCATAATTTTTAAGGTCAGAATATGACACAAATTTTCTAAGACATTCAAAATAACTTTGAATGGCCTAAAGAATAAAGAAGTGTAAATGTTTTATAAAAAGCATTATTCCAGAATGAGCATGGTTGGTTTGTAGTATGCTTTTGTTGTAGACCACAGTCTGCTGTTGGTGCTAGAGAGGCAGACCATAAGATGAAAGTAGCCTTCCATTACATGTCCCCAGAGATAGCTTCTCTGATTAGGGAGGCCCTAGGACCAAACTTTGCTGAGGTAGCCATGGCGCAGGAGGAACCTATCAAGATTGAGGATGCCAAAATTACAGACACTGATGCAGTGGATAGGTTAAATATGTGTAGGTTATTAAAATAGTTGAAACAAATATTATTTAACATTTATGTGCTACTTGGTATGATTAATTTAATCATTAGGTTTTTATGTCTCAAAATTTAACTGGTTTTTTTATTGTGCTTCTAATTTTGCATGAATTTTCACTAATACCATTTTGTTTATATACACATTAAAAACAGTACAAGGTGGTATTTTATGTAGTTGTTGAAGGCATTGTATAACCTCTAAATTGTGCTTTCCCCCCAACTTTTTCTGAGGTATGGAGTTGTTTCATGGACATAAGCTAAACATGTTTTCTTTTTAGATGAAAAATTAAATTAATATTTAAAAGAAAGATTTTTAAAAATGAAGATTGATTCTTGAGTAAATTTTGATTGTTGCTTTTTGACACAAAAGTATAGATGGAGTGGTAAATTTATAAAATGTAAAATCAAAATCCAGATGGTTTTTAACTAGAAAAATATTTGTTATCTTTTACTTTTTTACAATATGCATAGCAAAACAACTATAGTACACCAAGCTAAATTTGCCACGACTTAAGTCAAAATATATCGAAAGTTCAGCTGCAAAGTATGTCATGTAATATATCGTTGGAATTCTATTTTTTTTCCGCAACTCATCATGCAATTAGAATTTTAGTTTTCCTCAGCACAAAAAAAAATTCCCATTACTCCTCTATGTTAAATTTTTGACATTGAATAAAATTGTCTCAATATGGCATGTTTTCATAGCTAAATATCCGGCTTCAGTGTTATAGATGGAATATAATTTAACTTTATTCTTAAAATTTCATCTTTTATGTGTCATAAAACCACAAAAAATAAAAATTGTATCATGTCTTGTTACCTGAGACCATTGGTTAAGTGCACCATAAAAATGAAGCAGATTTACATAGTTGAAAAAATTAACATTACACCCTATGGAAAAATTTTTTATATCAAGTTTAAATGAATTTTTAGCTACAGCCTCAGCTGCGGAAAAAAATTAGTATTCCAACAATATATAATATGATATATTTCACTGTAAAACTTTTGATGCAGGTTCACTTTTGTTGTGGCAAAATTTGTTTGGTGTACTTTAATAATTATGTTAGTTATACAAGACAACGTTAATCTAAAACGTCGTTGCATACACGGGCAAAATATATATATACAACGTATGAAGGAGCCAATGGGATGTCGTCGTCAATGAAAGAAGAATTTACTAGGTAATGAGAAAGCGTTCGGCCATACACTGGGATACATAACAGTACAGGAATAAGTCTGCAATTAATGGGCGCCGCGGCGTTACTAAAATATTGTTGAAAATGGCGTTAAACCCCAATCAAACAAACAAAAAGCAAGTAACGGGTATGTATACGTTGGACCTGTTTGATGGCATCTCGTGTTGAGAGGATTGATGTCTTATTTTCAGGAATCTCACACTGAGCTTGCTTTAAGTAACTGCGAGCATTCATGAGAGAGGAATCTTGTTTTTGCATGTATTTTTGTTTAGTTTGATTATTGTAATTTAGGTACTCTGTAGTCGAGTTGAGTGAATTTCTGTTAGATTTTTGTAGTTCGTCTGTAACTGCCTTTGTTTTTTTTTATTTGTTCCTTTGTCCGCTCGTTTCTGGAGGATTGGGATCCCAATAAACTATTTTAACCCCATGCACCACATGTCTCATGTGCCTGTCCCAAGTCAGGAATTGTTGCCATAGGTATGTTTTGTTACATGTACATTTTTATAATATTGAGGTAGGAGCAGTATTGTTATTATTATTATTATTTTTTTTTTTTGGCGATTTACAGCTTTTCAAACGGAGTGGTATTCAACCCTTGTTGAAGTCCTTGTGGAGACCGCTAGATTTGTAAATTTGCTCTGTTTTTCTTGTCTCTGACATTTACTCTATATCATTTCATTTCCATATGAAAACATAGAAAAAATGCCCCGTACATATAACCAGTGACTACAGCAGAATTTGGTGCATCTTGATATCACCAGTATAAATATGTGAATTGGAACCTATACAAGTTGTTTTAAAGGTTGTTCTAATTCTTACTTTGGAATGTGATCTTATCAGATTCGATTGAGATTGAATTGATATGCAGCAGTTGGTATGATGATAGTACAACATTACAGTTTATGTCTGTTAGACATGCAATAGCATATGCATTTGTTGCAATATGAAATGCCATAAATCAATTTTAAATACACAAATAAGAAAGGCACACGTAATTGGATTCCGCAATAAAGTTACCTATGCAAACAAAGAAAACTAGACATCATTAAATTAATAAACAAATTAAAAAAAGTTTGTCATTGTAAGGAAATAATGAGAACATGATTATGTTTGTCTGTCGACTTAGTCAGCTTCTGATAGCTGAAACACTCTATGGAATGTGCGAATGCTAAAAATAATTGTTGTCTGGATTTACTTTTGTCGTCATAATTAACTAACATTTTATTTTGGAGCCCAAAAATGAGAGACAATTCAAATGTAACAATAATCAGACATTATATAGGACTAGCAATATAAACACGTAACAAAATAAAAATAGGAGATGTAGCCGTTTGTCCATTAACTAGTCATCCTTTGAAATTAACCTTCAACAAGATCTGCGATTGTCACTACACTACAGGTTCCTGACTTGGGACAGGGAGCTAGCGTTCAGAAAAAGAGAGGTGGAACAGAACGAGAGAAAAACAAAACCAACTGAATGGGCTTAAACTATTTATGCCGATGAAGAGTATAAGAAAAAAACGTAGCAATGAAATATTGCATGCTTGCATGTATCGAAATCGAAAAAAAATACTCGCTGTTTCTGACAGCTGGTTTCACATCCAAAAAATTTGATAATATACTTTGCTTTTAAATAATACATGTAGGACATCAATCAATAATCGTCTAAGAAATAATATTGAACATAAATATTTTACTAGTAAAGAATTAACGAAAAACATTTTTAAGTTACATCGCCTGAGAAATGAAAAGCAGGAATATTGAAAAATATTTCTATTACCCATGATACTGTGACAATATTTATGAAAACCCTTAGAGTGCTACGCACGACAATTGTCATTTTTTGCCCAATCAATATTTAAACGCCACCAACGGCATACCGTGCATTCAAATTTCTGTTTGAAAGAAGAATGGATTTCCTGTAATTTAAGCTTTAACTGGATCCAGTTTTCGCGCAATTAAAGCCAACAGTTTCGCTAATACTGGGACTGTGAAATTTAATCATACAAAAAAGTACAAATTTCATTAAGGGGGGCTCATTTTCAGCTTACAGGATCAAAACCAAAGACGCTACAGGTCATATGCGAGTGTATATGCAAAGAGGAATTGTAAATCCCGACACCCATCTCAATCTCATTTCCGGTAAACATGAGCAAAACGTAATATAGTTGGTTGGCCTCCATACATGACCCCAGTTTTAAAGACTGTTATACCACAGTTTCAATGACGGTAACAGGACGTCTTTTCCTTTCATAATCCAAACAATGCATCTCTCCTCTTGCAATAATCATTAGAACATTTGATTTCTCCACCCATTAAGTCACTATTCCCTATTCCTACATTGCAAATTAAAAGCTCAAGTTCACCTTTGTTTTTGTTAGAAAAGTGGGATCGAGCACGAGAAAACCTGAAGGCCAAACAAGACATGATAATCTCGATAATATAAACAAGACGGATCATGTTGTACATATAAAACTAAATACAAACATACATATCATTTGTGTTCAACTATAAACCATGTAGAACCAACCAAAAAACGAGGGTGAACACAGGTGGTCAATAAGTTGGTCTCTTTAAAAACACATCCAAGGCATTGTTTATTTTCCATTCCGGTATTAGTCATTTCAGGGTAAAGGAGAAAGCTAGAAGAGATTACAACCTCTAGGCGAAAAAAGTGAACAGTTTGATTGTTGGTTACTCCGCCACTTCATAAAAAAGACCCATCTTCATCTGTGATATTCAATACCGGCCGACAAGATTGTGCTGTCGACCGAAAAATTTCAAGAATAATGACTTTAACCGAGGAGCAACCTATCTTATTTGAGCAGTTTATGGTCAACGAATAAGATGTCTATAAAATGGCTGTTTAGGACATATGCTCCTGAAAAGTATATGCTGGCAGAATGTATATGCCATACGCCGGGCAAGCTGAAATGTTACTGCCAATGGACTATATGTGGATTATTGGAAAGTTAAAGAGTCAACCGGGTTGTCATAGTTTTGTGGGGGTCTAATTATAAGGTATCAAACAGAACTGTAATGCCCTTCATTTTAAGGTCATTCGGGCAGATAAGGTGAAGATAATCACCGAATCGAGCACTTTTCAATGGAATAACAGAAGCTGAAATTAAAGGTTTGGGATAGCTTTCTGTCTTTTTTCTGCGATAGTCGTTGAAGAAATTCAAGGTTGGGGATAGCTTTCTGTCTTCTTTCTGCGATAGTCGTTGAAGAAAGTAAGTCTCAAATGAGTGAAGACTAGGACAGCAGCACAATTGCTTCAAATTGGAATGCCGATCATCTGCTAGAAAACTCTTCCACTGATCTGAACAAATATATTGTGAATTAGGATCATTTAGAAAATCTAACATTTTTATAATATCATTCTCTGTATATATATATTTTTTATTTTGTGTTAAGTTAAACAAGCTGTGATTCTACTGACAACGATGTATATGTATCGCCTTTGTCCGTTCTTTTTTGAGAAAGTGACTATGAATTAGGTCTTTGAATCTAAATTTTTGAAGTGTGTGTGGTATGGTTGTATAGAGGTTAGAAACGTCAAGTGGATGCTGTTACAAGAGATATTCAGTTGAAAAATGTTCATCCGGTCTTTTGTATCAATATTTGATTAATGCCACTTCTTGTTTAGTTTTACATGCAGTATTTCTGTCAGTCTTGATAGAAAATTGTAAAATAAAAGGTTAATCCAAGGCTTTAAGATATTTGGCTCATTCAGGAATTAAACTAATACTCGTAAGGATAGTAATATAACTTTTGTATCGAAGACAATGAACTTAAACTTTAGAGGAAATCCAAATCAAGACAAAAATGCCATTTGATTGTAAATGATCTATTTAAAAATTTTTGTAGCTGTGCAAGTTGCATTACCGTATGTCCTCTCAATGTCTAACTCGTTAATGAAACAATCAAAGTAATATTTTTGCGACAAAATAATATTATATGTGACTTTATCTGCTGGTACGACAACATATTGGAATGAATGATAGATGGTTTTGGCAACATCTGGATCTTTCAAAATAGACTTCGCTTTCGTACTCATTGATATACCAAGTTTGTTTTTTTTATTTTAGTGACCTTATGGTTTTTACCCATTCTGAAACGAAAGAGATGGGTCTGACATGGAGCGAACTGGACAAGACGGCCAAAGATAGGGAACAGTGGAGGAAGCTAGTACTTGCATGCCCTATATGCCTCCGGGCGCAACAAGGACTAGGTAGGTAGGTAGGTAGGAAAGGGTATCATCATCCGTAATAAATTCTTTCGTTTAGCCCTTTTCTTGCATAGTCATCAGTAGCTAATAGTTGTAAAACTGCAAACGAAGGTGGAATATTTATTTCTTGGCAGGGATTAACCGAACATTGTCATTATTACTATATATTCTAAAAAGTGAAGAACGCTTGATTTCTTATCTGGTTTGTTTTATGACAGACTATCATTTTTTCAGTGGGAACGAACTGCGTTCCACACATCTTGATGTGTTCCAATACTCGTATGAAGCAGACTTCATACAATGCGTTCTGTAGAAAATGAAGGAAAATCTTAATAGTAGTCTCGGATTAAACTGAGGTGCTTTTCAAAGCGCAGCATGTTGACAGGTGAACAAATTAACTTTTGGGTAATTGAGCTGTCAAGTGCTTGACCAACGGTTATTTGACTGGATCAATGATTATCTTGGTGACACCAACTATCCCCGATACTGGAGTAAATGCTGTTGTATAATTCACAAGGAATGATTAAGAAAAAACTCAATCAAAATCGAATGAAATATAAAAATTTAATATCCATATTTAAAATTGATTTTTTGCTCTTTTTGAACCAATATTTCTAACAAAAAAAGACAAGAGATTAAAAAAAACCTCGTAGCATTTTGACAGCTCTCGGAATCAGAATAAAAAAGCTCATCAAAATCAGATGAGAAATAAAAATATCATTTTGTTCATTTCGTCCCGATCAGACAATAACATTGCTGCTATGGGCGGTTCTTGTTTCTGATTGGCCGATACATTAATCCAGAGGCTCACAACCTGAACACAGGTGCAGGACGCGAAATAAAAATTATACTAAATATACTACATACACTAACAAGGTAATGAACTTAAAAAATGGCTGGACACGACAGGGTGGTGTTTTTTCGAATCCTGCGTTAAAATGCAAAGGAATACAAATACATGGTTTACTTCGCCAAAAAGATGAATAATTTTTCTTTAAAATAAGCCCCTTTCGATGTATTTCCTTTCACAAATAAAAAGGTAACATCCTACAGTAGCGAAATAAAATGACCGAAAATTTTGTTAGGACAAAATAGTGGCACCTCCCGTTCCGCATGATATGGCTGTGACCTTAACCATGGTATTTTTTTGCCAATAAAAGTAATCGACTAAATAATTCAATATTTTCATACCTATCTAAAACATTGTCCTAAACCGTGGTATTTGAAGGAATTCTCACCTTTTTCATATTTCGTCTTTTGTTTACAGTGACGTCAGCGCGAGTGAAATAGAAACTTGATAAAGATGAGAATTCCTTCAAATACCACGGATTAAGACAATTTTTTAGATAGGTATGAAAATATTGAATAATTAAGTCGTCTAAAATGCCGATAACCTTTTTGGTAAAAGTATGCCATGATTAAGGCCACAGCCATTGGCAGCAGGAGGTGCCACTATTTTTCCGACCAAAATTTTCGATCATTTTATTTCGCTTCCATAGGACGTAACTGTATGTAGTATATTAAGTATATTTTTATTTCGCGTCCTGCACCTGTGGTTCAAAGGAGATATGGCTTTAAAAAATTTACAAAGTTTAACAACAATTTTCTATCTGCCCAACTGTCATGATTGATTTGAAGGTCTTTTGTATTTCTGGGCCTTTTTAAGCTTCTGTTATGGTATATACTCTGTTTCATTATTGAAGACCGTAATGGGACCTGTAGATTCAACTGTCATATGGTGGATGGCTGTCTCATGGACAATCTTGCCACATCAAATAATTTTATAAAAAGTTATTGAATGAAAAAGAACAGAAAAAAATGCATTACCAATTCCTGCAGTGTTGTTTGCCATTATTTGAACTAGTGGCTCTGTGTAGGAGGAATCTTGTGCAGCATGTGTAGGAGAAACATGTGGAGTATGCAGGACTGAAAATGACAAAAATAAGTATAAGGTTATTGACAAAAACCTGATCTGAAACTTAAGGATAACACACCTTTAACAGCAATCAACAAGAAGTGGTGCTATCTGCACCTTATATCTTATCCTGAGGAGCAAAATGAATGGTTTTATTTTGCTGTTAAGTATACTTTTCTGCGGCAATCCTATTATACGTATTATATTGACTTAATTCACAATAGTGTTAGTTAAATTTAAAAGTGCAAGAGATGACATTGAGAGAATATTGACTTTACCTTTCACATCTTTGATATAGTTGTGGTATACTTCTTTGACTTTCCTGAATTCTGCTGCCTTTTCATCTGTAAATGAATTAATTGGCATTTTGAGTTTGATTTTAGACAAGAGATGAATGGGTTTGTGTTGGATTTAGATGATGTACAATGAAGGATCTTGAACACATTGGCTTGATATGTTGGAACATTTTTAATGATACAGTGAATAGCATTTACATTTCGTATCCGATTACATTCAAAATTCACTGTTACAGTTATTTGATTATCCCGATGATATTGAGTTGATCACTGCAATCTTTTTAATATTTAAAAGGCAATTATCTCTGTTCATCGACAGTTTGGTAATTTTCCCTTTGATGTTGTTGCCCGATATTTCCAGTATCAGTTGGGTGTGGGCCTACAGCCCTGATACTGGAAAAAACCATGCAAATTGTCGTGTGACATTGATAATGACATTGCCGATAAGAAAGAAAAACAAGACGTTTTAAAGGTCTCAACTGAAATTATCATCTGTATCACAACTCGCTTGATCTTCAAAACATTTGTTATTCTGTAAGTTAGAATATTTAACAACAAAAAATTTTCCAATGAAATATATCTATATACCTATAATATGGCATATTAAAAAATGCAAAATTTACCATCAACTTTCTGTCTTTTCTTCTGTGGTAGCTCTGGTAGACTGCAAGCTATGTTCTTAGTGCAAGACCTTGGACCTGCTGGAACATCTGAAATATTACAATTGAAATACATGAAATGATAATTGGTAAGATTACATTAAAGAAGGTAAATTGTGTTGTAGAATGATATGAATATACAGTCTTAGACATTGCCCATATGGCTACTGCTTGCTTCTTATGCAAAACATGTACATTGCAGTGAAAATTAAAAATTTGCTGGTACAAATATTTGAAGCAGATATAATCCCAAGACTGTGGAGTGTCTGGACTGATTTTGCAAAGAGTACAAATAAAGATATTTTGGGGAAATTTTTATATATTTTTGTCCTGCCACTTATAATTGAACAATTTTCATTTAAAAATTGTTAAAAGAAAATAGTTGGGAGAGTTGATTCAAATCACAGTCATCAGTCAGGCCAAATACAACAAATCCTGTGTATAAGAAAATGATACATCTATCAAATAGTTGAATCTTATAAAAGTTGAAGAATAAAAACCTGTACCTTCAAGGTTATCATAGTCGGATGATGTCAGCTTGGTATTCCATCGGCTGTCATTGCCGAGAATGGCATTTAATGGACGAGTGATTTCTACAAAAAACATTATATTGTACAATCTGATAATATAATAATATACAAAATAGTGTTAGTAATCTTAAACCTTTTCACAAAAGGTAAATAATTCTCTGCATGTTCCTGATAACTTTACACATTTACAGTTTTTGATTTTAAATGGTATAAAAAAATGTGCCATAATGGGGAAAAACTTACGATGCTGGTTGGTTTTGTCAGGCGAAGTCAGCTCGGCAGATGGATTACTGTCATTGCTGAGTACTAATGTTGATTCTGTATCTGTAAAAGCACATTTGACTTTACTTTTGTATTTGGTAAAAAAAGGATTCCCGTGAAAAAATAAATATTAAAAACTTGAACCTTGTATCCAATCTACAAGTTAAGTCACACGCTAGCGTCTTTGAATTCAATTTTAAAAAGTCATGAAAACATTATATGAAGGTAAAACCATTAAAATACTAGTACATTGTTTCTAAAGCACTAACAACATTTTGCAAATTTAACAAAATCAGAAATTTAAACACAAATGAATTGTTTTTTGCAAATTTCATAGTTGTTGAGCTTCAATATATGAAAGATTTATTATAATTTTTGTGATTCACAAGAAAAAAACAAAAATCAGAAAGTAGAAACATAGGTATTGAATCACAAAAAATTTATTACACAGTGAATAATGAATTTAATGAGGGAATTTATGTATGGTTACTAGGCTTTAGAAATAAGTTGTTTAAATGCCAAAATTTGACTTTAAGGTACAATCACTCCCATCGCACACAGCCCGAAAGCTACTAGTTGACCTCCTCAACAAACAAATATAAAAAATATATACAATACTATTATACAATATCAAGACAAAACATAATGTGTAATTTGTGAACGTGTACTCGAATAACATTTACAATGAAATAAATTTCATTTTCTTATTAAAATCTATTAGTATTAACTAAGTTTCAAAAACATTTTTAAATATTTCTTAATTTTCTTCAACAGATAATTCTTAATTTCCTAGTAATAATAAATCTACCAGATATTTGACAACTCCTTGAAGATTTGATGGTTTTTAAAGGCATACCATTTGAAATTCCAGTTGATGTTGTGTGATCGTCATCATCCGATAAAGAAGCAGGTATTTTTTGGCAAGCTGAAAAGTAATAAAGAATATTCAGCTATACCTTCAGTTATTATTTCACAGATAACTAATCTCACTAAGAACTCTTTGTAAACTAATATCATTTTATGGAAAATTTGCACAACAGTTCCTGGTTACCACAAGTCATAGAATTTCCAGCCAAAATTTGTGTTTTACAAGAGGTATTTTACTGTAAACTTGACCCAGGCAAAAGCAGGAAAATGTTAGGCAAAAATATTTTTTATAAATCCTGTGTTTCCGGTAACATGACTTAACCTTAAATTTTTGGTGCTGATACTTTTTAATGACATCGTTGAAAAAAAGTACTGTTAAAAGTCAAAATTATTACCCTATATAACTATGTAAAAATTTATAAAACAAAAAATGCCTACAAACTGACTAATTTTCAAAAGCATATTGCGGTACACAGGACGTTTTTTATTTGGCCTTAGATATGGAAAGTTAAACCCATGTAGTGGAAATGGATTTAAAAAAAAAGATTTTTATATTATCACTTGTTTTCTTGACTTGATCATTTCTCTCCATCTTTTAGGTAATCTCACAATGTAGACAACCTTTTAAACAACAACAACAATAATCTTAATTCTTTGTAAGTGACCTTTCCTGTTGTTGGGCAAAATAAATTCCATTCTGCATTTAAGCCTCACCTGTCTTCAAATTTGTTTTAATGTAAATCAACTTCCCATTTTCTCTGTCATTAACTTGGAGTAGTGGTGGTACAAAATTACCAGATTTAACTTTTTCTAGACATGACTGCCATATTGCATCAAGTTTTGCCTGTTCT
>JAULBM010298240.1:0-15053 GCA_032357055.1 Geukensia granosissima | reverse complement strand
TTCACCAAAGTTTGGCATAAATTGGCTCAGCAGTTTTTGAGGAGAAGATTTTTTTAGAAACCACCCCCCTTTTTTTTTAATTTTAGTAACAGCAGCCATATTGGATGGTCAATCACGACCCCGGATACAATTCTGAAAAGTTTGGTTCAAATCGGCCTAGTGGTTTTAGAGCAGAAGATTAAAATGTGAATTGTGGACGGACGGACGACGGACGCCAAGTGATGGCAAAAGATCAAATGGCCTTTTAGGCCATGTGAGCTAAAAATCAACACGATGTCCCCATCTCAAAATCAATCGAAAATTTCAACGCAATGAATTAAACGACAACTGCAAAGATCAAGTGATGACGAAGCTGTTCCCTAAAAAATTACTACCAAAGGCGCCTCCTATTTCGTAAAATTTATAGTTTTAAACTCTAAAACTGAAAACCCTCTCACTACTTGAAAAGTAACTAAAATGAAAAATGGAAGTCTTCTGGTGGAATGTCAACGACACCAGCAGTTTGAAAATGTTCTTTCGTTCAAAACAGTTATGGACATCCAAATTCAGCGACCCCACACAGAACCTTGAATTTCTGTCAAGGCATTGTCCGGGACAGAGATCATGATACTTGGGTTAAAAGGTTTTAAAAAAAATCTGAAGAATAGGTAGTAAAACTCTACACTTACCTCCTCATATTTGCACTTTCATCAGTACCAAACCACATTTACATAGACCCTTACAGGATTATGGTTGACATTAACGTACCTAACTGGACCCGTTGTTTCAAATGTCAAAAATTTGGGCAAGGGAAGAGTTCTTGTCGCTGTACAGAAAAATGTGTCAAGTGTTTTGTCGAGGGACACTCCAGTTTTTAATTTGATGGAACTGTGAAATGTTCAAATTGTGGTTGAGATCATATGTCTAATTCTAGAGTGTGTGAGCATTTTAACAAAGAATTTGCCATTCAAAAGCTTAAGGCTGAAGATTTATTGATTGATTGTTGTTTAACGTCCAGTGGCAAATATTTCATTGATGTTCAGGACGGAAACAAGTTAAACAATAAATCAATATGTAGACTCTAACAAAGGGACCGGTAAGGGAGGAACTTTTAGACTGCCACTGGAAAAATTGCGGGTTGGATAGGGGCGGAAAATTCAGCCTTGTAATTGACCGCCTACGGACCACTCAATAAGAGCTGTTACAAGGGGTTTTTAGCGTGCTTAGGACGTGGTATTTCCAATGTCTTTAACGTCGGCCTCTTGACGGATTGTGAATTAATACATCCCACACAATCAGGGACGCCCCTTTTAGAGGACTAGTGCCTCAAGGACGGAGATACCTCGTACCTATTCTCCCCCCAGCACAACCTTTGAGAAGGGGAGTTGAGTATTTATACATCCCGCTCGAACTAACGGACGCATCTTAAGCAGAGGTTCTACCTGCAGGCGGAGAAACCGAACGGTCTATTGAAACTTGAGAGTATGGGCCGAACCTGGTGGGACTTTACAAATTGTAGGAGGCATCAGATAGACTTCAGAAAGGTAGAAACCAACTTATATAGGTATATACCTGTATATTAGTATAAGGGGAATTTCCAGTCCTTATCTGTAGGAAAGGGAGATAACTAGTGTCCTTTTAAGGAATTGTGGCCTTAAAATGGCTATCCGAATTAGTTGTGGAAGTTGGACTTAAGTCAGTCTTTTTTCGCTTTGTGCAGATGTGTCAGTGATCCAGCTGTATAAGAGCTAAGTCCAAAAATGAAGAAAGACATTCTCGAATGATATCAGATCACTAACGATGTTGTTTTATGTAGTAAAAACATGAGTTTTGATGTTCTGGGGTCTTTGTGTTGTCCTGCATGAAGGGAAATTACTGTTGTCTAGACCAAGTTCAGATCTGCTGCAGGTCTACTGCTGAAATGTGGCATGGGGACCACTAATTAAGTAAATTTAACCGATAAAAAGTTTAGTCTTCAAGGTTTGGACCTAGTGTAATGGACTTTGAGTGCAGACTTGCACAAGGTCAACTGTTTATACAGCAAATTGTAGGAGGCATCAGTTTAACTTCAGAAAGGTTTAAACCAACTTATATAGGTATATTATGGTGTAAAAACATTAGATCTGATATAATAGCAGTAAATATTAGTATAAGATGCATTTCCAGTGGACATCTGTAGGAAAGGGAGATAACTCGAGTCCGGACCAGTGAGAAAATTTTGGATCCTCTCCACATTTGCATGAAAGATAGATAACTTGTGTCCGGACCAGTGAGAGAATTTTCCTTTAGTGGTAATAACCTAACTAATGTCCTTCCATATTACTAGATACACCCTAAGTTGTTTTATTTGCATATCAGGATGTATTGTTAAGGATTTATGGCCTTAAATTGGTTCTCCGAACTTAATGTGAAAATCTTGTATTTTACCGTTGGACTTTTCGCTTTGTGCAGATGTGTCAGTGGTCCAGCTGATTTAGATCAAAGTCCGAATGGGCACAAAGACATTCTCGGATGGTATCAGATCACTAAAGATGTTGTTTTATGTAGTAAAAGCATGAGTTTTAGATGGTCTGGGGTCCACTGTTTTTTTTTACAAAAACCTGCTCATATGTGATAAAATTCAGACAGACCTTTTTAGGTGTGCTTGAATATATCTGATTACCCAAATTTCTACACCTAATTTTACAAATTACTCCTTAAAAATAATACATATTTGAAAAAATATTGCTAGTACCATAAACCTTTGTATTCAGTGATATTTACTGTCATTTTCAAAACATACTATTCAGTCACAGAGGCTGTGGGTTTTTCATAAAATTCCCCTTTGTTTTGCATTGAACTGAAATATGATATAGCTGTATTGTCATGTATTGTGTCTGTTTAACCTATCAATCAGTTGCTCATTCCCTCTTGTGTGTTGTATATTGTATGTATTTCTTATTGCCCCTTGAGGGCCCTTAATTGGTATAAAATGATTTGTGGTGTCTAGAAGGGAAAAGCTGGGAACAGTATAAACTATTTATATATATATATGGGAAAGAATAGGGACAAGCGAAGGGACAAGCGTCAAGAAAGAATCCAAAATTTGAATTAGTGTCAAGAGAAAAATTACAAGAAAATTTTTCAAAATGTTTTCCCTTCGATGAAGCAAATTGTGTGTCCTTTTGAAATGCGGTCTGTTGATTGTTATTAGCATAATTAGTATATCTCTTAGTGACATTAAATAATTTGTAATTATGACTTTCTCGTTCAATCAAAGGTGTGAAATTGAAGCCATAAATCTACTAGTGGTGAGTGTGACAGATAATTTCCTGAAGTGAATTACTTTGAAAAAGACAAACAAACGTAAAATCAAGTGAGTGGAAACTATATGAAATCATCTTTTCGTATTTTATTATATAAAATAATACATTTTATAATTTTCTTGATGCTAATTTTATTTTTTGTTGCCTCCTTGTCGTTACTTGACGCTAATTATAAATGAGACAGGGTAAGGATAATCGGGTGACCAGTTTACCGCGTTTTTCTTTCAATATCTTCGCATGGTTGGCGGGAATAATAGCAAACAGACCAAAAAGATCATCATGGCAGAAGGAAAGAGTTCTACTTCGATGGTAATAGATTGATTTCTTAAAACTTCAGTGGTCTTTACTTCATTTTTTTTGTGTGTTTGAGCTGTATCATAAATGGTACAGTGGAGAAAAGTGGTGGATATAGGCCATAGGACTGAGACTGATGTTTTAGTAAAATCAAACGGGTTTACATGTAACATCTTGAATCTAAAGTTCTATGGTTCATGGATAGATGAATTTATGTACTGGTCCACTTAAGGTGGCTCAACAGGAAATTATTAACCTGTTACATTTCCTCACTGTTTGATATTTCAAAGATACGGAGGTATTGTCTCAGAAAATGATGTTGAAAATATCGGTCTCCAGGTATACTGGTATCTCATGCTATCGTGGTACTTAATTTTTTCAAGATGGCATCGAATTCCCGTTGAATTAACGTTGAACCCAGGATCAGATGGAACCCACGATAGGATGCGAATGGAGTATATACACTCAAATAGGTTTAATAGGTTCTTACACTAGTCAAGATCGAAGATCGGGTGATCTTTCACGAGTTTGATAAATTCAAGTCTTTTCACGAGTGGAGTGCAGAGGAACGAGTGCAAAGACCAAGAATTTCTCACACGAGTGAGAGATGACCCGATCTTTCATCTTGAACGAGTGTAAGTACCTGTTTCTTCCTTAAATATATATAATTCATTTCTTAGATTCTCCTTAGGCCGCCGCCATTTTCGCAAACCTTTTACATTGTGACGTTGAATTTCCATTTGCAATTGACTTAGAATTGTTCAATGCACGTGCACCGATCTCCCATCGGTCATCTTCCATAGAAATGAGCAATTTACGGAAGGATGAAACCACCATACATGCCAATGCTTCAGATTTTGCCCGGAACCTCCGGAATTTGGCCCCCCTTTCCCGTACTCCGGTTTGGTTTCAAAAATCTCCGGAATTTCTAAGATTCTCCGGGAAATGTTTGTACACACGATTTTTTCATAAAATCTGTAAGTAGAACTGACAAAATTCGTAGATTTTATTATTCGGAAGTGATTCCGGTTAATACAGCCCCAGTCAATGGGCTGATTGATCATGTTGGCGCTTTTAAAAATATCTGCGTCCGGTCGTCCCTGTTTTGGGGTGAATGGGAATAATTTGGAAAGGGGGTGAAAACAGTTGTTCATACAAATGGTAATATATCGCTGTCAGAGAAAAAAAAACTTTTTCTATTAGTGAAAAAAAAAACTAACAATCTAACATGGCAATTGGTGTATAAAAGTAAGGCATTTTTGCACTATTGTGACATCTTCAAACACTATTCAAATATGTGAAATTCGTTTTCTGTCAGTTGGCTTTGCCCGACTGAACCCCCTACCAGGGCTTTGCCCTGCACCCACTGGGGACTTTAAGCGGTCCCTAGACCCCTAATTTGGGTAAATACGGAAATTGGAGTATAACAGGTTGAGGAAGATGCTCATATATGGGTATTATCCCCGTAAATGGGTATTATACCCAAAATTGGGTATAAATTTACAGTGATTAAACAATTAATTTGAATTTTGTGGATGTTTTTTTATCATGGCTGTTAGATTCTACATTTTGTCTAAAGGAACCATGTCTGAATTATTATCCTGGATATAAAAAAATAACCTTTGAAATACTGAAAATCCACAGGCTGTTTTCTGTGCTTTAAGGGGGTGAAGAACACCAACATTTTGATGGCAAAAAATGCAGAGTTATCTCCCCTGGCATTATTTCAAATTAGTTAATTCTTCTTTGGTTTTCATTATATTAAGACAAATTATTGAACATAAGATGTAAAAATACTTACCTTTCAGTTACGCTGAGTGTCAAATTCCTTTTTTCAGGAAAAATATGAAATAAATCCATCTGAAAATCTGGATGCTTGTTGTACCTATGCCGTATCCATGAATGAATAATTCCTAAAGACATTACTTCCATTCATTAGTTCAATCCTTTATCTAAACACAAGGCGTCGTAGAATTTTTAATTTCTTTTTCTATGAAGAGCAATTTTATATTAAATCCAGATGGGGTTCATGGCAGCCATTTTAAGGTGTGCTTGATTGGAAAGCTATTCCATGTTATTATAGTACATTTTTATTTTTAGGAAATACAAACATAGAAATGTCTCACAAAAGTACGATTGTCAACAATAATCAAAAGCTTGACTTTAAATAAAATCCTTTTGCTAGAGACATCTAAAAATATGAACATATAATAAGTCAAAAATAAACAAGTGAAACACATCAATTGAGAATCAATCAAGCACATCGGAAAAACATGGCAATTGAGCCCAACTGTCTTTGAGAGGAAATTGCTGCTTATAAAAATCAAAATTAAACACTCTACGACGCCTTGTGTTTAGATAAAGTTTCGATCTAATGAATGGAAGCAGTTTCTTTGGGATTTTTCATTTATGGATACAGCATAGGTACAACAAGCATCCAGATTTTCAAATGGAATTATTTCATATTTTTCCTGAAAAGGAGAATTTGACACTCTGACAGCATAATTGAAAAGTAAGTATTTTTCCATTTTATGATCGATAATTTGTTTCAATATAATGAAAAACTAATGTGAAATAATGCGAGGGGAGATAACTCTGCATTTTTTCATCAAAATGTTGGTGTTCTTCAGTTATAGTATTACCTATGGTTGCAAATGGAAAGATGTTGCCTCTTACATGGAAATTTGTGCCATGATTTATAGAATCATGAAATCCAAAATATTTTTATTTATCACTGTAAATGTATACCCCATTTTGCGCATAATACCCATTTTCGGGGATAATACCCATAAATGAGCATCTTCCCCATACTGCATAATGAGATACCCCAATTTGCATATTATTCATATAATGCGAGTTTATGTTTTCATTATGTCAAGGCACGCTCTATCATTAAATCATAGTATTTACATGATAAAGTAAGCTTTCAAATGAAAATTTGAAAACTTTTGTGTGATGCTGCGTTTGCTAAAGAAACTATGGAAAAGTTAATTTTTCTGGTCAATTCAAATCTTACAGTGCACTTAAGGCGGTGAACCGTTAAGAACATCAACATTTTGAGTTATCGCCCCTGGCATTATTTCAAATTAGTTATTCTTCTTTGTGTTTCGGTATATAAATATAAATCATAGTGTAAAAGATGGAAAAATACATACCTTATAGTAATGCTGAGTGTCAAATTCTCTGAGGAAAAATAGGAAATAATTCCATTTGAAAAGGTGGATGCTTATTGTACCTATGCCGTATCCTTAAATGAATAATTCCCAAAGAAATTTATTCTTTCTTTTTCAATGAAGAGCAATTTTACGTTAAATCCAGTTGGGATTCATTTCAGCCATTTTAAGGTGTGCTTGATTGGTAAGCTATTATATGTTGTTCTAGAACATTTTTATTTTTATGAAATAAAAACATAAAAATGTCTCACAAAAGCATTATTATTAACAATAATTAAAACTTTACTTTAAACAGAATTATTTTGCTAGAGACATTTGAAAATATGAACATATAATAATTAAAAAATATATGAATCAAACACACCATAAAGAGAATCAATCAAGTACACCATACAAATATGGCAATTGACTCCAACTGAGTAGAAATTGCAGCTTATAAAAATCGAAATTAAAAATTCTACAACACGTTGTGTTTAGATAAAGGATTGAACTAATGAATGGAATAAATTTCTTTTGGAATTATTCATTTATGGATACGGCATAGGTACAACAAGCATCCAGATTTTCAGATGGAATTATTTCCTATTTTTCCTCAGAGATTTTGACAATAAGCATAACTGAAAGGCATGTATTTTTTCATCTTTTTATACCCCACGCAACGAAGTTGCGGAGGGTATAATGTTTTTGACCCGTTCCGTCCGTTCGTCCGTCAGTCCTTTTTTTAGCTCACCTGGCCTGAAAGGCCATGTGAGCTTTTCTCATCACTTTTCGTCCGTCATCCGTCCGTCGTCCGTCCACAATTGACATTTTAAACTTCTCCTCTGAAACCACTGCGGGCAGTCTAAAAGTCCCTCCCTTACCGGTCCCTTTGTTACAGTCTACAGACTGATTTATTGTTTGCTAACTTGTTTCCGTCCTGAATATGCATGAAATATTTGCCACTGGACGTTAAACAACAATCAATAAATCAATTATTTTATCTTATCTATACTAAGTGTGGATTTATTAGGAAGAATATGTCACATACATGTATGTAATTGTCAAACTGTTGAAACAGAAGTTCACTTTAAGTAGTAGGTCTATATGTTTGTTTATATTTTAAAATCAGAATTTGAAGGTCAATCTGTATTTTCCCTTATCTAAGCATATTATATTGATGATGCAACACAATTTAAAAAAGAGGAAATGCTATATTTAGGATCTGTATGACAATGTAAAGAAACCTTTGATCATGTGTCTGTACTTTCCTTTTTCTTTCTTAACTGATTTTATCATTTATGTCATTCAATGTTTTTTTCCCTGTATATGTATGTGCATTTTTGCAGTCTTGTAATCTCAAATATATGCAGGGCTTGTTTGATGTTTGCATTGCTTTGACCCTCAGTTGGGTGTATTGTGCAATAAAGCATTCTTCTTCTTGTAGATAGGTCATAGAGCAAATAAGTGTTTACTGCTGTGAGGCAATTTTAAACTCATTGAAAGGAATATGTATATGAGTTGGAGTTTATTTCAAATGGAAAAAGTGACACATCTACATTGTAGGACTGTCAACTTGGGAGGGTCGTTACTTTTTTCTAAATACTGAACTGTTAAAAAAGAGGGCTTTCCTCACACCTTTAATAAAACTTCTTAAATGCCAAGGAGAAAAAAATTCTTCCACAATTCTTCTTTACATTTGAATACTTGCAATTGTGTATCACAGACACAATGATAATTTTAATGGTTTATTTTACATCTTTTTATTTTGAAGGAAAAGTTATATATCCAGTCTCAACCTTCAATCGTCCATTATTCTTACTATTTATTTTCTAATTATTCTGAAATTTCATACTAATTTACAGGTCATTTGCAATTAAGTGTTCTTATTCTTTTATTTTGTATTGTAAATTTCTTCATATTCTTGCTGATTAACAAATTAATAGTATGGCTTGCATGGGTTAATGTTTAGTTTTTTACACAAAAATCAATGAAAAGATAAAGGTGACAGAATTAAGTTTTTGTTATAATTTGATTATTCCTTTAAACCAATGTTGGTTTTTTTCTGCAAGACATTGTAATTGTTGATTATCTTTAAAGTAATCAGTTGTCTTCAGTCTATAAAATAGGTGAAATAATACATGTACATGTATATTGTTTTGAGCATGTACATATATGTTATTAAGGCATATATTTTTATCCTGACATTTACTTTAGGGGTACTTGAGACTTAGAATTTTGTGTATTTTTCAGAGCTAGATAAGGATTAAATTTCTTGTTATAGGGTTTAGGGTGTGGTAGGGGTTAAATAGGGCATACCCACACGGACAATTAACACTTTATAACACTAATTGTGAAGCAGTTATTGTATGACTGGTTGATTTGTTTAACTCTATGGTTTCAATTAAATGTTAACAAAGTTAATTACCCTGAACAGTAGCGAACCCTAGTGAATTATATCATAAGGGTGTTTTCTATTAAGCTAGAACAACAGACCGTTTCTTGTTACAACACTGTGCATTGAAAAACTTATAATGCCTGATATCCAACTTATTCTAGTACTCAGCCCAATATACCCTTCACCTTATTTATAACTAAATGTACAATATTTTGCACGATTGGGTAGCCTGTCACTGTCATCAGGGATATGCCATAAATGTCTCTGTTTACAAAAGGGATACTTAATTTAAAAAACGGCACTAATAATGGCGTTTGTTTTACCATGTTCACTTTCTCCATAATTAACATAGAAACACTGTGACTGTACGATGTGAGCTGAGTAAAAGTTTCAGATAAATAAAGGTGTACACCAAGTTCAAGTTTTGGCGCAAACCAAAACACCCGGTTTCGATTCTGCCCCCCTAAGTCTACAAACTATTTTTAATGGCTTTTTAAAAATATACTGATATATATCACTCATAAGCGAAAAAGACATTGAATCCCATTTTGTATCAAATAAATAGATCGGTGCTGAGTTAAAGGTTTTATTCCAATTTAACGGAAAAGGAAAATGTTTTTCCGTCACCAGTGTAAAATTATACTCCTTTTTACAGCTGCCAAACGCCAGACTCATATGCGATATTGTAGACGAAATAATTTGCCGATGTTTTTTAAACGAAAGTTCCCTCAAACGTATTATAGTGTTTTTTCAAGGATTTATTAAAAGTAAAATTTTCTATATTTTCAGGGCCAAATATACGTGTTCCCGAACTTAGTCCTTTCTTAAAAAAGCAAACCTTGCTTCGCACGAGATATGGTTGTCAGTTATCTGCCTAGTAGGACTGAAATATTGTTGAAAATTGCGTTAAACCTCAATCAAACAAACAAACAAAAGTGCAAACAATACTGGTTAATATACAAAGTTCTCAAATATGCGAACAAAACTGATTATACAATGTGCTAAAAACTAGAAACTGGAGAACTATATATTAGAGTCAAGGTAGCACTAAAGACTGTTGTAAAAGCAAAACTATGAAAAAGGGAATATCGCACAAAACATAAAATGTACATGGCAGAAAATCCACTGACTAGTATAAGCCGTGAAGCCCTTGAAGACCAACAGAATCTTGGAGTTTTGTGCGTCTTTACTGATCATTACCTAAAGTTGAATATGGGAGAGATAAAAATTATGCATAAGAGGATCAATATGAATACACCAGATGATAAGACAGATGCACTGGGAAAATTTAAAAACTGGAAAGAACCTGAAGAATGAAACGGTCATGACCATTATTTATATACATATTTCTCAAAAATGGCAAACAATACTGGATATAATACAAAATTCTCAAAAATGGTAAACCATACTGGTTTAAAACAAAGTTCTCAAAATATTGCAAACAATACTGGTTATTCCTATTTTTTATAGTTTTCAAAAAACAGTAAATGTACATGGCAGAAAATCCCACTGACTCGTTTTAGACGTAAAGCCCTTGAAACGTTAAGTTCTTAAAAATTGCAAACTATTCTGGTTATTAAACAAAAGTGCAAACAATACTGGTTATTATACAAAGTTCTCAAAAAGACAAAACTGGACACTGGAAAGCTATATATTAAAATAAAGGTGGCACCAAAGACTAGTAAAAGCAAAAATATGGAAAAAAGGAATATCACACAAAACAATAAAAGGAAATGGCAAAACATTTCCAATGGCTCGTATTAGACGTGAAGCCCTTGAATATCAACAGAAATTTGGAGTTTTGCACGTTTTCACTGACGATTATAACCAAAAGTTGAGCATGGAAGAGATCAAAATTAGGTTAAAAAGGATCAAGGTGAATACACCAGATGAGAAGATAGAAGCACTGGAAAACTTTAAAAAGCTGCAATGAAACTGAGGAATAAAACTGTGGCATGACTATAGGAGTATACTTAACCGTAGCTATTTTTCATATGGTTTCATTGGTCTATACTGGTTATTTATATAAACATTTCTCAAAAATAGCAGACAATGCTGGATATTATACAAAGTTCTCAAAGATGGCAGACCATGGTTATTTTACAAATATGGTTTTGACATTACAATAACTTTTTCTTGTGACGTTAGGCTGGCTACCAAGTTGGTTGCAGGATAAAAAAGAGTATTCTGACATTGCCTGGTCTATCTAATTTATTAGTACTTGCTGCAAAACAGGCGATAAATGCTCCACACAAGTGCTAAAATTTCTGCTTGTTTCTAAAGCTGATATAATTTGTTTGATATTCATCGACAACACTTGAATATTCTAGATGTTCCATGAAGCAAAGAAAATGAAGAAAACTCGTTTGGAAGATCTTGATAAATCAGTCTATCTGAAAACTGAAAATATGGATATCGCAATATACGACAGTCTGATGGTATTTAGTGGAGATGGTCTTGCAAGACAATTCGAAGCAGGACAATAAAGAGGAGGAAACTACAATTACTTATGTGAAGTAAAGACCACAAGTCACACCAATCTAATGAGCTGATATAATATGGAGGTAATGACACTAGATGAAAGGTGCAAGCTTGTAGTTTGGAAAAATTAAAACATGGCAAATTATATGCCATGAAAAACTTAAAGAAATCTGAAATTGTAAAGGAACATGAATCTAGAGGAATATACGACAACAGAAATAACTCAAAAGCAGACCTCTAAGAAGAACTCGTAACTTTATTACATAGTATTATTATATAGTCAGACCACCAGCTCTTCTGTTACCAGTAATAGGTATAACTGACAAACTAAATACTTAACACTATGAAAATCTATGTTGTGCGCCACTACATGATTTAACCAACATAATTCAGAATATCATCACTGAATTACCTTACCAGATAACGGACAAAGAAGTACAGAGAGAATACAAAAAAAATTGCTGAGAAGACCATCAAACATAAGAACGAGATTAGAGGTTCAGATGCAAGAATGTTCTTGATACAGCTTGCCCAATTTTCACAACATTAGTGGGGACATGATTAAACTAATTCGTCACTGGTCGAGATCACCGATATATGCTACAGTTCTGCTATAAAAAAAGATCACCCAAAACCATATTTAGACTATACAATTAATGCTTCATTTTTGCTGTGGCAGGCAGAAGCATTCGTAGCCAGCCAGCTATTTAAACACCAGGACATTTTTGGTAAGCCATTTCCATTTTGTTACCATCCATGCTCCTGGAATCTTTCGCCAATTCTGTTTGAGAACTATTGTAGTAGAGGAGGAGGAACGTGTTTTCGGTGACCTGCGTCGAATATCTGATAATACCTCAAATAAGCAGCCTGAGAATGTTGTTGACAACTCCGTGTTTAGGTTTCTTCATAAAAGAACTTTTCAGCCAATAATGACCCAGAGGTGAGCCATTCAGAAACTATTTAAATCTACAATGCTATTTCCGTTAAAGAAGGTAACTTAACCGTTGATACACATTTGCAGTATAGTAACAAGAATTATTAATTTCGGGCACTTCTAAACTATGGAAACAAAAAAATACTTCGAACTGGAATGAAGTAATTCCAGATTTTGCCGATTCTAATAAGCGCCCTACATTCATTTTTTAAGCGCCTTGACTGTTAATAAAAGGAATAAGGTATATAAAATTCAACACCCGGCTTTTTACAGTGTTATATGGAATAACAGCAATGTTGAATGTCAAGTAGAGAGTAGATTTAATATGAATAACTTTTTCAGCTTGTCCATCAAAAGATTACAAAACTCCTTCAAATGTTATTGTTGTAACTGCTGAAATGCACAATAGGCGATAGTGTTAAAAGGCATTTTTAGATAGAGTAGTTAGTTAACATATCTTTTATGTAATCAGTGTGAGATAGTAGCGTCTCCATTCTATCTGTTCATTTCAAAATTTCCTTCTTTCCTTAAACAGATATTTAAAACCTACACCATTTCACCCTTTTTCTATCTGATCAAAGCAAAATTCAAGACGTGATCGATATGCTTACTATATCTTGTTCTAATGAAAGAAATTAAAAACATTCATAACCCAGCTTGTTAGTGGGGGGGGGGGGGGGGTTTCTGTACAAAAAATTAATATGCCTGTCCGGTCATACCATTGAAATAAGTATGGCCAACAGATATCATTATTGTATTCGTACATTGTACACTTTCTTGTTACATTATGATGCAATGTCCTGTGAGACATGTTTACACATCATACTAGACCTTATACAAAACCTTACTTCAACACAAAATGTATTTATTTCCCTATTTTCCGAAGATAAGTATTTAAGGTTTTTATAAATGACCTTGTTTGAACCCGGATTTGAAACTTAGTCCATCTCATCTTAAGTTCAATCGCTCTACAAGATACCAACTGAGCTATATAGTTTATCAGCGAAATTAATGGCAATACCTATCTTCGTTGACAGACATAACAAAAATGGCCGTCCAGGCCAGTCCTTCAACCACTTTAGTCAGCAATGAAGTTGTCACCAAGGACAAAACTGAGCTGACAACAAACTCCCATTTCAACCACTATGGTATGAACTGCTTCCTCTGGAAAAAGGGATAAAGAAATCAATGACGGTTTTCACTTGATTTGCCCAGATAAACATTAAATGGCCTAATTTTACAGAATGTGCTAATAAATACTTTATCTACACCAGGATTTGAACCTCAGACCATCTCAACAGAGTTGAGCTGCTCAATCACCTCAGCTATCTAGTTTGTGTCAGCAATATATAATCCGAATTTATGCAAATGTCATGTTTAAAAACATACTATATCAATACTTATCTTCTTTTACAACACAACAGAATATGCAGTCATCACCAGACATTCAACCACTTTAGTCAGCAATGAAGTTGCAACTGGAAAAAACTGAGATGACAACAAACTCCCATTTCAACCAGTATGATATGAACATCTTCCTTTGGAAAAAAATGTAGTTGTATGCTAAGTATTTCACTGGTACAAAGATTCATAAGAAACAGAAACAATGCAAAGATTCATAAGAAGCAGAAACAATATCCTATACCTTAAAATGTTGAACGAGCTAATTTGTAGATTTTCACCCTCCATCTACGAAAAATTGACGCAAATAGTGTGACACTTTTCTTTTTTGAACACACAGCAAGTGATAATAAAAGCTCACACGGCCTTTGGTCAGGTCAGCTTTAAAGATAAATATACAATATATGCATAATGTGATACAACTGACAGTAACATGCCAAGTCGGTTGTAAAACCTTATTCCTACAAGACACAGAGCATTTAATTGGAATGGCACTTTTTAAAACTGATATACATGGTCACCACAATGTTGATTATTAAGAGTTTTTCTAGTTTTTTAGCAGCTAGATAATCCTGAACTCAAAATAATGAAATTTACTATGAAACCATTCCTGTTAAGGAAAAAACGACATGAACTACTTTTTATTGTTACTGTGTCACAAAAGATGTAACAAACGTTGCCACTAGTTGAATAACGTTGTGAACGTAGCTCCGACAAAAGTACATTTCTGTCGTTACAATGGAATTGATACAAGAATCAATTATTTCATTTGTAAGCTGGTATTGAACACCAATACAGCTCATTTAAAATATTAAAATACGCTTAATAAAATGTAAGATAAATATAGAATAAAGGGCATATTGTTTCTTGTACTGATTTTATCACGCAAATATTCAGTGTGCCCGCAGGGCTAACTGAATATTTCATCATGATAAAGTCAGAACAAGAGATAAAATGTCCTTTATTCTTTTTATCGGTAATTTTACATTAAAAAAAAAATTCTCGAGCTAAAATGTAACATTTTGTATCATTTGACACATTGATTGATTGATTGATTGTTGTTTAACGTCCAGTGGCAAATATTTCATGCATATTCAGGACGGAAACAAGTT
>JAULBM010298230.1:0-15054 GCA_032357055.1 Geukensia granosissima | reverse complement strand
ACTTGTTTCCGTCCTGAATATGCATGAAATATTTGCCACTGGACGTTAAACAACAATCAATCAATCAATCAATCTATATCATACATATTCGGTGTCATTAAATCTGTTCTGATTTCAGGAGAGAATTTTTAGAGAATTGAACACTCATAAACAAGAACTGACAATGTTGGACACAATATTTTCCCGATCAAAGTGAAAGACGAACATTTGTACAAGACCTTATATATACCAAATTTTAGTTTGGCTCAGGTTTTACGGGCTAAGATTGAAATTTACAAGGAGCCACATTGACATCAGCCACCAAATAATGACACGCGATCATTTAAAGTCTACCAGGTCAGCTAAATCAAAGCATTTTTCACAATCATATTTAAGTCAATGAACTCGAAAAACAACTCCGTGCTGATATAGTGAACATGGATAATCACTGTAATATAGAAAAAGTGGAGAATAGAGGTTATTATTTTAAAGAAATAGTGAAGATAAAATGTCACTTTAACATAAATATAATACAAATACAAATATTTTTGTTATATATGTATGAAAACTTTGCTACCATGTAATGGATTGGCGTACAGACAAAACTTACAATACACAATGCGTTTTTATACAGTTCGCTATATCAATGCATTGCTAGGTCTTCACAAGACCTTCAAAAGGATGGAATACCACTCTAAAAAGGCATGTATACGTAAAATACCTGTATAGGTTTAAAACATATTTTGTAGTCTTTGGTTTCGGTTATTTCTTGTTCATTTGGATATATTTGGTCGAGATGCTCACTAAACCTAGAATCATTCATTGACAAAACATCATTGACATAGTAATCTGGTTAATGTCCAGGACTCCGTGGATGAATTCAATATTGTATACAAGATTAGTTTGATTAGGCAAGCCGCAAGAAAAATATAAAGTTTGATAAAAACGTTAGTTTTATGGTAAATAACTAATGGCAAACTACAGACAAAAACAAAAAGAAGACCTTAATTGTTCTGGGGCTACTTTATTAGTTACAAAGGTGCACTTGACTGAAAGTGAATATGTAGACAGTGACATTACTGACATATGAGACTTTCAGACCTCTGCTTAAGTCCCAGGGTAAGGTCAGGCTAAGGTCCCAGCCATGTATTCGTCAACAATATTTAAGAAATTTTTCAAATACCGATTTATCCCATCATCTAGTAAGTGTATTCTGGATATAACTGTTACTATTTCATAAGGTTGAATCGAAACTGAAATATACAAGAGAGACTATTTCCTATTCACTGTTGTAAATTTTCCCTTCCTTCTTAAGATTTTTTTAAATCTCTGAATATTGTCACCTTTAGTATTAACATTGACTCTCTTCTTAATAAATAATATCAAAACTAATTTTACTTTATCATGTTTATATTGTTACATTCTTGTACCATATGCTGTCGATAGTTATTATAAGGAATTCGAAGATAAGAAAGGGGCAGACAGAAATCGTTAAGTCGAAAGACAGACAAAACCATGGCAAACATAATGAAACGAGAGACAAACATAGGACACAACACTACACTGAAAAACTAAGCTGGAGTAACACGAATCCTACAAAAACCAGGATGAGTTCAAACGCTCAGGATGGGTAAGCAACTCCTAATCCTCTAGTAGCACCTGTCCTGTTACTCAGTAGACAAAACCGGTGTATTAATTCTGATAGGAAGGATAAGCCCTGGATTAGCGTATCAACTGAGAGCATTCATTAGAGAGGTTTCTTGTTTTTGCATGTAATTTTGTTAAGTATATTTATTGTTATTTAGGTACTCACAAATCAGTACGGGTGAATTTCTGATTGATTAATCTGTTACTGCTTTTGTTTTTGTTTGATTTTTTCCTTTGAACACTAGTTGGTGGGGTGGTATCACACTAAACTAGTTAACCCCACTGCATTTCTCATGTGTCGGTCACATTTCAGGAGTTGTAGTCATAGTTTCTTCTCTGTGTGGATCTCCTGTACTTCGCGATCACAATACTGGTATAAAAATTTGTTCCAGTTTTGTATACCAGTATTGTACCAGTATTGTGATTTAAAAAAAAATGTTTTACTAAATCAATAGTATTGTAGTAAGTATTGTCATGAGTATTGTGAAAACTTAACTCAAGTACTGTTTTGTCATCATGGTCATTACCCATTTCTACACGAATTAACTTGTATTGATGTTTATATGAAGCTATGTTGATTTTGATATAATTAAGAAATAAATAAAATGAATATTTGACATTTTCTATGTATTACTTGTTAATTTGTGATTTATTTTGGGTGATTATGAGCTAATTGTAAGTTCTTCAAGTTCTTGTGGGAGACTTTCAGATCTTGATATTTTCAAGTTTTTTGGTTTAGATAATATGTTGTTTTCTCTTACCATGTTAACCTTGTATGTATATGTGTACATGTATATCCCGTAAAAAGGAAACAATTTTCTTCCATTGTTATCATGATTATTGTATTAGGATATATTGATGTTATAAATGGTAATAAATAATCAATACACAATGAACTTGTACTTTATTAGTAATTAAAGTATAGATATGGCAGTTGACAAACTGGTTGAAGACATGAACTGATACAATCCAATACACTATAAATCCTATGAAATATCACATTTCCACTACTAAACAAATGCCAATATCTTAATTACAATACTAGTATAAAATACTATATACAATACTGGTAAACCAGTACCAGTATTGTAAAAATTTTGGAAAAATCAAAATGCTGGAACAAATTTTTTACCAGTATTGTGCACAATAAACCAGTATTGCGATCGCCAAGTACAGGAGATCCAACAGCACAAACTACTTTTTTACAAAGTTATGCTGTTATACAAAATATTTTTCTTGATGTACGTAGGAATGTAGCTGTGGTGAAAGTGTAAAGGCTTTCGTAGAGGTACACTTACAAACACATAATGCAACAACAAAGGCATAATACGACCAGATAACAACCGCAGTGATAAAAACTACGGGAAACCATCGAATGCAGCCACAACAAATTCTGACAACCGCTGGTGCCATTTTGTTTTCATTTCTTACTTCCCGATTTCATTAACCGTACTACGTCATCAAATTTGCAGTCGTCAAAATAATATTCCTTCATCAATAATACAGCGGGTAATTTTTATTAATCAAAAACCGGTATTCAAAAACCATAATTCTTTCAAATTAATTTATCAAAATAATTTAAATCAGGCGTGCACCTGCTGGCTGACTATTCCATTGTAATCGACCTGTCATATGTATGGATATATAAAAACTAAGGGAAGTAACTTAAAATTTTTTACCTCTTGATTTATCTGGTAGTGTGAGGCTCTTTAAACGTGTGGATGGTAAAAGAAGAAGCAAGCCGAATGCCAGGCAACTGCGGTTGTGTACAATATGGCGATACAGGGGTCGGTTTCTTAATGTTATAAAGTCGATAAAAGAAAATTGATTTTAATCGAATGGGTCTTGTTAATTTAAAATTAAGAATGATTCCACTAAACTGTAAAGTACTGAAGTGACATTTTAATTTTGTAAATTGTGTCCACAAAGAGATAAACATGACAGCAGCACTATATGCAGTAGACCCCTACAGAAAGAATGCTTATTCTGATCGTAAGTATAAATTTTAATAAAAGAAACAGAGAGCTGCTAAAAATATTTTGAAATGTTGTATTAGTCACCTCCATTACCTTAACTACATTGCCAATGGGGATATGCAAATGTGAATGTGAAATACATTTTACACAGACTGGGAGAAATTAGAATTTTGCTTGCAAATTGTAATTTTAAACTGACAAACAACAGCCCTTCAGCATGACAACGTGAAATAAAAAAGAAACAAGTTGCATGAAAATAACCTTATAATATACATAGTTCAGTACGTAGTACATACATTGTATGTGTAAAGTGTGTGTCGTTTGGTTATCCTATGATACGACAATGTGAAGGGGGCATTAATAATGATAAACAATAATATCGGCACACACACTTATATTCTAGCTAACTACAGTACAGTAAACACACGTGCAATGCGTCACGCGTTTGATAACTGAGGATGTAGAGGAGTGTTATATAAATATATTCAATATCGTTACAAATCTATGCATTGGCAACCATATTTTACAAAGTAAATCGCTGTACAACATGTGTTGGAAAAGTTTGATGAATCACCCACGTGATCTCATTAATTTATAAACCCCCTTTCTGTTGCTACACTTTTGATTCCGTTTTGTTTATTTCATTATATTGCCCCCTTCTTTTGTATAAAGAGTCGCAACATCTAAGGATCTAATCATTTTCCCATCATTGAACAATCTTTAATTATTCCATAATTAACTGGGAATACTTACTGCAGAAAGAAAGCGAAAGAAAACCGAAAGGTCAGACAAAAGGGGAAATTAGGATGACGCTGCAATCGCGAGAACACAAACAAGACAGAACATAACACATATAAAGCTAAAACAAACATGCAACTATGAAATAATGCGGACCTCACTAAAAACAACGTTAAATCCAGGTGGTCCGGAAAACACCCGCAGCATTGTCCAATTTCAAATCTGATATTAGTCATTTCAGGGTAAATGGGAATATTTCAGAGAGAGCATTTACCCCACAACCTAACAGGAAAATGTCTGTCTTTATCTGAAAAACGAATATTCCATATCGACAATATTGTGGTGTAAGCCGTAAAATTTCTGGAGTGATGACTTTAATCGTGAAGGACCATATCCCTGTCTATGCATTTTTTGTGTCAACGACCTAGTTCTGACTAAAAATTGCTGAACTGGACATGCTCTTGAAAACATGTGGGCTGGGATATGTAAATGCCATACGCCGGGGTGACTGTCAAACCGGGACTTGATTATTAAAAAGTTAAAGTCATCATGTTGAATTCCTTAATCCACCAACCAAAATAGATAAATCTAACTCTAAACAAACAAAAACAAAATAACCGCAGCTCGAGAGCAAACATCAATGGGTTTAGGTGCTACAGATCAAAGCTCTATCATGTCTTTGATGTCTAAATCGAAGTTTTTGACCAAACTGAAAGATTTATACAATTATTTTGATTTTAATCTAACAGTACGGAATCAAATAAAACTAAAACAGAACAATCCAATAACCATATAGTAATTTAGATGGAGACGCGTTCAGCTTTCAAGAGCGAGGAATATATCAGCCATGAAAACCTTTGCTCATCAACTATACCAAACCTTTGATATTTACTTCAAACTGTTTTATTCTACTGAAACGCAAGCTAATGCGAATTTTCATAATATTTCTGAAAATGTACAAGTTTCGACATTTGAAAATTTTCAGAAGAATAATAAAAATAGAGTCGTTATTTAGAAAATAAATAAATAACCTTGTTTTATATCCAGTTTATGATGATGATCTATTATTGGCAGTATTATCTAATTTGCGCATCATTTATTAATAGTAAGGTATATTAATCTTATGCCAGGTATGTAGAGATTATTTTACAGATGGTCTTACATTTTTTTCCAGATGCTTGCAAGGTCTCAACAGAATGTCTTTATTTACATTGTTTGTAAGCGTATTGTGTTTCATGGAAGGATATGCCGTCAATGGGATTGCGAACGCCGCGATACCTGCCATAGAACGACAGTTTAAACTTCCGTCCACAAAATCAGCCTTAATTCCCAGTTCACAAGATATCGGCGCTTTAGTTGTAGTGCTATTTGTCGGTTTTATTGGCGGACGTTATAACAAAGCATCATGGGTAGCCACTGGGTCCCTGGTCATGGCTGTTGGATCATTCGTATTCATGATTCCACATTTTGCAGAAAAATATGTTTATCCAGGTATGAGTAATTTAAATATATGCCTGAAGGAGCAGCTTTTAATTATACTTACCAAAGCAAATAAACTCTCAGTGTGTTTGGAAACGGTTTAAAGAATGACTAGTGACTTTGAGACATTCCTAAAGACATTTCAATAGTGGTACCTTAATCTGCTTTAAACACAACTCTTTTATTATAAAAAGTCAAGTGTATAATACCCATGTGAGAAATCAAAAATGCATTGTTTTGCTATCTAGCTGTTAGAAACAGCGAGTACTTTTCGAGGTCCGTACATCTTGTTGTCTATTGTTTTTTTTGTAATATTCTGCGTACAATGCATCTACTTCTTAAGCTTAGTTTTGTGTAGAAGATCAAAAGTGCAAAGTTCAAAGAGACAAGACAAATTTGAAACAAAATAAAAGATAAAACGAAAAAAAACAACAACAAAGGCTTGGCATCCACGAACTCCATTACGAAACAAGAGTGGAATCATGTTCTCCGGAAGGGTAAGCATCACCTGTTTGGCGCGCGGCACACGTCGTGAATTTCCAGGGTCAAACTAGTCGTCAAATCACAATGTCTAATTGTGGATAGTCGCACATCGTGTCACATACATTGGGAAAGGACTTCACGAACTCCTGTGCATACAAGGTGTGGGAAGGTGCCCCGGAAGGGTAAGCATCCCCGATCTTGCGCACAACACTCGTCATGGAATCCTTAAACTCTAATGCGGGCTAACGTCTATCGGAAAAGAGGTCAACTTATTGTTTTATTACCGGTAACAGGTCCATATCTAGTTGAGATACACTGATACCATGTGGATTAACCAAATTATGATGGCGACCATAGAATTATAGGAGGGACGATTTGATTGGATGTATCCTTGTTGTAGTAATTTATGCGACAACAGTAATACTCTCTTCCGCAAATTCTGATAAAGAATAAATGCAGGACAAAACAGCAAAGCATTCTTTATTTGTAATTTCTATACACTATTAATACTCCAATATTGAGACAATTTTCTGAGGGACATTTAGATATTCTTGGCCCACAAACAGAATGTACTTTGTTGGTTAAAGAGATTGAGTCATCCGACATCGTTTGCATGTATAGAGAGTAAATCTTGACTTTTTGAAAAATATATCGAGGACAATAGTTTGGCTATACATCCCAGAGATAAAAAGAAATTTTTCTTTGATTATTCAGGCACAAACTATCAGAAACATGAATGCATATGATACTATATACAAATACCTGTCTTTTTCAATAGCATCCACCACTCAGGAGTCGTACAAATGTACAGGAACTGGTCCATCATCGTCCGACTGTGATATCGGGGGAGAGAAATACTTGGCAGTATTTATGCTAGCTCAGATGGTTCATGGACTTGGATTCACTCCTATGTTCACACTCGGGACAGCGTATATAGATGAAAATGAAGAACACTCTTTAGCTGCTGTTTACATAGGTTTGTAACAACAATGATCTTGTAATTAATTACGATAGTACTAGATTACAATTTTCTTGGTTTTTTCTGGCTGGTTTTATGTCTTCAACGATATCTAACTAGAACATTTTGAAGCCAAGTTTTTTTTCTACGAGTTGATACTTGCGAAAGTTGATATACATGATAGATAAATAAGGATAATCATGTTAACCTTGTGTCATTCAGTTGCATATTTGATACTTATTAAGGAGCATTGATGTCTAATAAACGTGTCTCTTAACTAACTTGTATCGTGATCACTCGTATTCAAGTTAAATACTTATTCTTTGTTATCTATGGTACTTACTGTGCCTCTTTAATTAGAGACGCGTTCCTTTATTGTTATGAATCCCATTTTATGACCAATTCACTTCTTAATCTGATTAATAGACATATTTAATACTTACCACTATCTTCACGACATCATTGTAAGAACAGGTCTTGTTCCAGAGAACTAAAGCTAATCAGGATAGTCTCAGATGTCCTTATCTGGATTTAAATGTTTTTGTTTCAAAACTTAAATATTAGACATGAGAGACGATTTTCATTCCCAATCGGTTATTCATTTGCACTTTCTTGACAGGGGACGTCCCTTTGGATCCTTCATACGGTGCATATATTTATTGTCTTTTTCCGTTTTGCCTGTGTATGCAGAGATGATTTAGATTTTAATGGACGTAATATTTGTATTACCATCAAATTATTAAATCAAGTATTTCGTTTCCATACATGACCTAATTCTATCATAAACATAAAGAAAATTTTAAAACTTGGTTGCACCTGCAGAAAATTAATTATAAACGGGATATCATACCCAAAACTTTATAAAATTTTGTAATTAAAACTCGTAAATTTAATCTCAACCCATTGGAACTTATCAGTAACTTGAACAAATAAATGTTAACATTAAAGTTATCTTTATAATATGTTAAAAAGATAGTTGAATATTGTTTTCTTTGGAATCAACATTGACTCTTTTCACTTGTACGTTACCTTGTTTTCTTTGTCTTTTACTAATATTTTAAAATTAAATCCTGCCGGATGTGTTTTAATTGATGTCTTAGTTTAAAAGAACCAGATTTGATATCAACTGTATTAAGATGTTGACTAGCTATCAGAAACAGCGAAACTTTTTTGTTTTTTGAGGTCGATATATCTTGTCGTCTTCTGTTTTATTGGTAATTGTCTGCTTTCCATGTGTCGTGTATCGACTTTTAAATTAATTCTAACGCAGTTGGTTTTTAGTTTGTTTTGTCATACAACTGTCCCAGGGTAAGGAAAGGGTTGAGTACTCAAAAATGTTTAACCCCGCCACAAAAGTGTGAGTCTGTCCCAATTCAATTACAGTTATCCATTCGATGTCATTGTTGTCATGTTTTAGTGAAACAGGTTTCACATTGTATACATAATTTGCCGATAGTTGTTACATGTGTTACATTTGAATGGCATTTGATTTGGGGCTTTTAGAGATTGTTTAAGGGTATGTCGATTGTTGAAGACCTTAGTGCAATCTTTACATGTCTGATTTTTTTTACCCCCCCCCCCCCCTTGAGGGAGGCCGGGATATAGAAATAGCGCGTTCTGTTTCTCCGCCTGCAGGTAGAACCCCTAAAAGGGCGTCCGTTAGTTCGAGCGGGATGTATAAATTCTCGAATTCCCCTTCAGAAAGGTTTGCTTGTGAAAGAATAGGCACTAGGCATCTCCGTCCTGGAGGTACTAGTCCTCTAAAATGGGCGTCCCTGGTTGTGTTGTGGGGGATATATAAACTCACAATCCGTCAAGAAGGAGACGTTAATGACTTCCCGTGTTCAGGAAATGCCGAGTTTATGACCCCTTGTGACATATCATTTTTGAGTGTTCAGTAGGCGGCCAGTTACAAGGTTAAAATTTCCGCCCCTATCCAACCCGTAATTTTTCATTGACAGTCTAAAAGTCCCTCTCTTACCAGTCCCCTGCTTACAGTCTACATTTTAATTTATTGTTTGTTAACTTGTTCTCGTCTTGAATATGCATAAAATATTTGCCGCTGGACATTAAGAAACAATCAATCAATCAATCAACTGATTTTTTTACTTTCTGTTATGTTGACTCATGGACAAACCTATTACATTCCCCTTTTTACTAATTCCAATCAACAGGTCCAAAATTTACTATCTTTGAATTTTGAAAGTAAGTTTGTTTTCACAGGAAGAAATATTTAAATATATATATTTTAGTAAAGGAAAACTGTATAGGTGATAGTCACTGGGCAAAATATGAATGCTATGAAATGAAAAAAAAAAACAAAAACAAAACAGGGCTGAACAAAGCAGTGAACATCCTTAATCTGGAATGCCATTACCTTTTTAATAATTCACACACTGTTAAAAGAAACTAGCAATACAAATTAACAATAGGAATCTTAACGGAAAGTGATTTTAATTCTTAATGCTTTGTAGGTTTGACATATGCTTTGACGGCAGCCGGTGTTGCAGCGGGATTTTTTGTTGGTGGGCAATTCAGTCAAAATTATTTTGTTGACTTTGATCGAATTGACCAGGAAAGGTAAAGCGCTTATTTTAAGTTTGTGACAAAAATAATCCCACAAAGATCAAACAAATTTACAAAAAAATGCTCAACTCTAAAAATTCTCAAAAGGCGGGTAATTGGATTCAAGGCAAACGACTAGCTATTAAATCTATTGTACAAATTCAAAGCCTAGAATATGTATCAAAATGAAAAGATATGGAAAAGGAATTCGAAGATACCAAAGGGGCAGACAGAAATCGTTAAGATATGGGGAAGACAGAACACCCCAACCACAAGTATTTACAAATCTAGAGGTCTCAACAAGGCAGGAGAATGAAAGAACATCATAATACAAATATACCAATGTTTGATAAATATGGTAAATCATCGCCATCGAACTAATAAATAAATAAATACAGGGCATATTTCTGATACAAAACCTAACCAAAGATACAACATGTATGCAACCAGCAGACATCAATTTAATTGTTGAAAATGGATATGAATTTAATACAGATTGTAGAAACTGGCAAGTAAGGTATGTCAATGCTTTTTTAAGTCCAGTGTAGAATACCCATGTGAAAGATCAAAAGTGCATAGTCCAAAGAGACAAGACAAATTTGAAACAAACTAAAAGATAAAACGAAAACAAAAGGAAAAAAAGCTTTGAATCCGCGAACTCTTTTTCAAAACAGGAGTGGTATCAGGTGCTCATGATGGTTAAGCATCCCATGTCTCGTGCGCAACACCCGTCTTGCTCTAATAAATGTATTGTGTACAAATGTATTTATTTCATGTTTAAGTTTAGATTTTGACGCTATGGACCAACGTTGGATAGGAGCTTGGTGGTTGGGTTTTATCGTATCTATTGTTGTATTTCTGATCATTGCTGTGCCATTGTTTGGATATCCCAAGTATTTACCGGGTAAGCTGAAATACGGAAAGGTCTCAGTTGTTGTCAGTGTCTGTGTCTAGAAATAGGCACTTCATATATTTGTTATTAGGCCTTTTGCATGATTTGAGTTGAATATAAAACGGAATATTTACTGTCAACATTTGTAGACTATTATCGACAAGATGTGAAAAAAGTAATGCTGCTAGTCTAAATGACCCTTTATAGCAATCCTGAATTGGTGAGATGTCTACAAGTTGTATCATTTTAGCAATATGATAGGTTAAGAAAGAATCAGCAAATAAAAGGAGAATTCAAACCTTGAAGATATAATTAAAAAAATGTGGCTTCACCTGTAAAAAATTGATAAAACACGATGTAACTAAAGCTTGCAAAAATAATCAATTATAACGTATAATTGCTTGAAAAAACTTTTCGATTAGGGCTATTTTTATAACAATATTTTAAGGATCTTCTAATATTGTGTTTTTTGGAAACTACATTGATTCTTTAGTCAAAAAAAAAAAAAAAAAAAAAAAAAAAAAAAAAAAAAAAAAAAAAAAAAAAAACTAAATGTTATTAAATGTTATTCAATCTAAGATTACATTTATGTTCTACATGGTATCGATACTTTTTATTAACTAAATGTTATTCAATCTAAGATTACATTTATGTTCTACATGCTATCGATACTTTTTATTTTGACATTTGCACAATAACTTTTTTCTTGGGACTATTAATGACATTTGTAGATTTATTCCAAAATTTATTTAAAAAATTAATTTAATTACGACAACCAAGCAAATTATTAGTTGTTTTTGAATTTATAAAGACTGGCAGAAAAAGCGAATGTTTTTTCTAGATCAGGACATCATATTAACGCTTGTCGTATTTGTAATTGTCTGCAAACTGTGTATTGAATTCAAGAGTTCGATCTTATAACGATAGGTTTTACAGTTTGTTTTTATGTCGTTTTTTACAGTTTAGTGGCGGGTTAGGCGCTCACAATCATGTTTAACCCAGTCACACACTTTATTTACCTGTTCTAAGCCAGGAACCTGTATTCCAGCTAATGTTATTGTTTTATGTTTTACTGTTACACGTTTTATATTGTTAAATTTGCCGATTACTGTTACAATTGAGTGTTATCACATTATATATTGAGGCCTTTTCAGCCTGCTTTACTGTGTGGATCTTTGTACATTATTAAATGGCCTAGAGTAATCTGTGAATGTTTGTAATTTATACTATTTGGGTGGCTGTCTCCTATTTCTATCTTAATTTCAGCGACAGAAAAATACAGTGAACAAAATCATCAAGAGGAAAAGAAACCAACCCTACTGCAACTTTTTAAACAATTTTTTGCTGCTTTAATTGAACTAGTAAGTAATTACAAAATGAATTACTCTTTGTAAAATGTTAAAAAAAACCTCATAACTTTTTTTTGAAATAGAAAATAATTTAGTTCTTACGATTTTGGATTATCCTAGGCTAATTACTCTGTGTAAAATGTTAAAAAAAACCTCATAACTTTTTTTAGAAATAGAAAATAATTTAGTTCTTACGATTTTGGATTATCCTAGGCTTCACAAACAATCGCACAAATCTCAACTATATTCACTTTTAGTGATGGCTTAACTAATCATCACCCATTTTATACAAAATTTTATGTTAAGTATTTGTAACAGGTAAAAATAAAGTTTTATCCAAAGCGAAATTGGCTTTCTGTTTAATTATTCATAGCTTTTGAAAACAACATTATGTGATTAGTTGATTTTTGTTATGTTGACAGATTTGGAAGTGCAATGATTTCCGTAACATGTCAGTGACGATCAAGACTTTCCAAAAAGGGGGGCTTTTCGACAAAATACCGGTCCTGGACAAAAATATTCTAAATTTTTTGGATTTGGTTGAGAATCAATGTTTATGATGTTTATGCACCTGTCCGACCATGAAAATTAGAATAGAATTTACTGTTAGGAAAAGCCAAAGGCAAGCATATACGGCATTACAGCGGTTTCAAAATATTTTGCATAAATAAAGCACTTGAAAAAAAAATGGCGGTTCAACTTAAAGTGAATGACTCCACTGAAAGTGAACCTAAGGCTAAAACCTTTCTTAGAACACAAGTATGTAATTATTATCTTTCATGGGAACTGATTTAATTTATATCAACCTTTACAATGAATCATTATTTTAATCATTATTTTAATATGGCCGGTATCTATCATATGACTTTTCAGACGAAGAATCCGACATTTATGATGTTAACGTTTGGTGTTAGTACCAACACACTAATCGTTTCTGGTATAGGAGCATTCTCTTTTAAATTTCTAATGGAACAGTACAACACCAACTTTGATTTAGCTGGGTATCTTATTGGTAAGTGCTTTATACATTGTATGGATAGTTTCAAAAGGAACTTTGTGTATGTTAGTGTTCTGATTGATTTTCGTTGGTCTAGATCATCACGAGGACGCTAAGATTGTACAATGGTTTTTACTAGGTTTAAAGTAAATTTTCTGCATCTGTTTGGTGCGTAGGTAAAGCTACACTCTGCTTTGATACCCTTAGAATTGATTACATAATATATTTTTATTAATACATTTTCATTGGTAATTTTTTACAAGTTAACATGGTCAATGTAAAGAAAACGAATTTGGAATTGCAAAACTGTTTTATTTATCATAACAGGAAATAATGAAAAAATCAAAGTATATGATTTATTCAATTTTATTATAAATCTGTACCTTTTACCCATTATAAAGAGCTACCATAAATACATATTCAAGTTGTAACTAAGTGGAGATTATTGAAACAAATGCATTGGTATACATGGAGACCATATTCCCCATGATCAGTGTACAAAGTTTTATTATCCGAAAAATATATATAACTGCAGAAGAAAAAGTTAGATACACATGGAACAAAGGGGAACTATCAGATATATTTTCTTGTTTTAGGAGGACTGATATTAGTTGGATCAGTTGGTATGTTTACTGGTGGTCTCTTTATAAGAATATGTCGTCTAGAAGTTAAAGGAATGTTAATCCTGTGTTTTCTATCAGCCCTTATATCTGGAATAATCGGAATTACTTTTCTGGCGATCTGTCCTGAAGTTCAGCTGGCGGGATTGGAGGTACCATATCATAACACGGCTGAGTAAGTCGCAAACATGTTGTACTATGGTTATCTTCAAAATGTAAAATTTATAGTTAAAGGAGGTCCCTTCCACAACTTAAGGGAAACATAGTTATAAAGTTGTTGTTTTATTTTAAATGATTTTCGATATGGTAAACAGTGGTAGGTCGATTTGTTTTTGTGGTATTGTTGTATGAAGAAATGTCTTCATGTGAATCTGTCGTTTTAAAGTAAACATCGAATAGATGTTAACGTTAACTCTCTCGAATTCACTTAAATATTAAACTTTTGTAAGATGTGCATCCTATCTTTCTGGCAGATATTCCAATTTGTTAATTTTAAAGGTAATTCAGAAGGAACAAACAACCAAGAACAATAGTTTGGTTCTCTCATTTTTCACAAAGAACAAAAGGTCAATCAAAAACACAAAGATCTTGGAAAATTAGTACCCTAACTTGGAACGTCATTATTTTAACTGGATACTTGACAATTAAACTTGATATTTGACCTTTTGACTTGATTGCACTCGGGTCTAACTTAACTCATTTGAATCTTGCATTTTAGTTTAACCGGTGGTATTCTCAACTCTTGTCAAGGGGCTTGTCAGTGTGAGTATGAAGTTATGTCATTGGTTTGCGGAAAGGACAACAAGGTTTATTACTCTCCATGTCATGCCGGATGTTTATCACAGTCAGGGCCAGTACGTATGTTTTAAAGTATTTTATGTTTTGTTGTCGTAATAGAAAATAGAAAAACAGACATGATTTCAACAGAATTGAACACAATATGTTATGACACTGTATTATATTCAAGGTAATATAATAAGAAATACATAGTGTAAATCTTTTAAATTTGGATTTTACCAAGAGACGTTCAAATGTATTTGATCTTGATACCAGAAATGACAGAGAAAGATTTGCCTGGTACCAATTTTAGGTAAAAAAATGATAAATGTGCATCTAAAACTCTCGATATATTTATTAAATGGAAGAACTAAATAAAATAGGTATAAGTAACTTAAAATAATGAGCACCCAGTAGTTACAAACTTAAACAGACATTCTTCAACTTGCAATTTTATCTACACTAGTTTTGTTTATGTAAAAATCTTAATACTCGTATTGAGGAAACAGGATAACACAATATAATTTAATATTGGATGTAACGCGTCTTCTGATTGGTTGAAAGTATTTTGGTTATAAGCCCATAACCTAAATT
>JAULBM010298219.1:0-15054 GCA_032357055.1 Geukensia granosissima | reverse complement strand
AATTTGATGGCAGATGCATGACACAGGGTGAATTGAAAGCTGCCCTGCACCCTTTCACAAAGGTCAAATGGCTATTTATCGCTATTCACCCAGTAAAAATAATTTTCTTTTGGTGGTCTAAATAACCGGAAATGAACAGTAAATTTTTAGTTTAGAATAGGGTGAGGGAACGGTTTGTCGATCCGAGTCGAGTTTTTCCCCATTTTCTCCCGAAATCCCCCAAAAACGATAATTATATTCTTTCTTGTTACTGTATATTGATGGTGTAAATAAAATGACGTCCGGTGAATAATGAATAAATAGGAACGACACTGTTAATTTTTCCGTGTATATCATATGAATATCTGGAACTTTATCTTTATCGTTGAAAGAGAATGATTTAAGTTTACTTGAATCATACATGTTATTACATGTAGTTGTTTACTTTTTAATTTCCCCATCTAATAAGTTAGGATAAGATTTTTTTTTCTACCAAACATAGTTTCACTTCTAGTTTAATATATTTGCCTTAAGCTACTGATTTAAAAAAAATAAGCAAACAATGTGTCCGCGATTTCTACTTTTTTAATTTACAAGGAAGGTCTTAATTGAGCCAATCAAATTCCACCTAAGGTAGTCTGGAACTTGTTACTTAAGAAACATGTTAACCTTTAAATAGCAAAATCGAAAAGCTATTTATATTTAATGCTCAAAACTTTTGCAACAATTGCATTCTTTAAACCTAGAATTGAATATATGAAACCAAGCCATATTAAGGAAATCTAATGGTTTACAACATTGTGCGAGAATTAAATTTTCCAATACTGGTTCATCGGAGAAGTTATGATGTGATTAAACGTCAGGTCAACCTAAAATTTCTTTTATAGGAACAAGGCCATAGTTAACAAATTAGAAGAGATACAATTTTGATATTGGTTCGATCCTTAGCCAAGGACTTTGCCTTCAATTTGAAAGAAATAACGACAAAAGACACCACGACTTTTGAAAGTGAGATGGGGTAGAAAACCATTTTTTAGTTCTAGAACGGTTCTTTTGTTTTTATTAACAAGACAGTGGATTGTAGCATCTAATCCATCAGAAAAATACTTCAGTGCTAAAACAAAGCGTTTACTTTGACATTTTAATAAGTTGATGGAATATATTTCATGCCGATTTGGCCTGATGGAATATATTTCATGCCGATTTGGCCATCACTGATAAAAAGAATTTTTAAATGTCGGACATAAGACTTTGTCATATAAACCTTTTTGTACTTGTAGCTTCGGTCAGCAGCATAAGGCTGAAATAATGTCACTGTCACTCTATTTGGATTGTTATGTGACTGGTGTTTTTCTACTTGTCTAGTTCTAGATTGAAGTGACCGCATCGGCTATATCGGGTTTGTCGGGTTTAAACGAAAGTTGCTTTCCTTTACGACAAGTAGAATCTCGCCGTAACTTTTTACATGTAACGAAAAGAAGGCCTATATTATACATTGTACATTAAATTCTACATGTAGCAGTTGCATTCAACTTTACAGTTTATCCCAATGTGATATTTCGTTATCAAAGATTGAACACATAAACAGATAATTACATTTCTGTAAATATGCTTTGTTTTGATTGGTCTGCTAGAATAATAAACATTATAAATGATGAAGTTGTTATTGGCAGATTGTCATGACCATTACCCCCCTTATCCTCTAAAACATTAATCTTTCTTGTTATGATTAGAAATGTACATTTTTGTACCCACTTGAAAGGTCAATAGCAGTTACATGAAGTTCAAATCTGTTTCCGGATTTTGTTCCAATGTTTAGTATTGTCCATTTTTCATTGCGGCGTTTTACAGTTTTCTTTTCCACATTTTTTAATTTTGTTTTTAAATACATGTAACATGTTTGTTTTCTGCAAGTTTTTAACTTTATTGACCAGCTGCTAAATATTTACAAAGTATTTTTTTTTGGAAAGAGTTAGTGTATTAAAATGTGTAATTAGTTCTTTTATTCGAAAATCAACCTTTTATAAACATCCACTTCTAACGTTAGTCGTACCATAACTATTTGAATTTTTATATATTAATTTTAAAAAATGATAAAAAGAAAGTAGAAATGGACAATATCTTCATTTACACTGAGTTATGAGAAAATCTGTATGTTATTAGGGACTGGTCATTATTTATCTCCAGGGGTGGGCCGGCAAATTGAAAATGAGCCGGTAAAACCCCCTTTTCCAAACACAGAAAAATTCTCAACCCCCCTCTCTTAAGTACCAAAAAAAGTCAACCACCCTTTGCATTTTGCATAAAAAGCTTTTATTACACATAATATGTATAAAATTCTAGATATTGTACATGTGTAAATGATTTTTCTTTACAAAAAATGACCCCCTCATCAGTTAGTAAAAAAATACATAACCCCCTTCAAGTACTCCTATTTTTTTTACCCCCTACTTTTTTGCCGGCCTACCCCTGGAGATAATGACCGGTCCCTAAATCCGTCAAATACTATGCATATGTTTCTTCTGTTCGTCTCTGTACGAATGATCTCCATTTTTAACATAAATTTACTTGTAACAGACTTATAAAGTTTATAGTGAACATAAGTTCAGGTACATGTTATACCTTTACTCTGCACAGGTAACTTGCGAAAACGTAGATATGACTTATTGCGAAAACGTAATATGGTTCTTTGCGGAAAAGTAAAATTGAAATTTTGAGGAAAATGCAGAAATGTAATACGACCTTTTCGTTTATTACAATACAAACTTCGAAACAGCGGTGACACGCCATAGATTTGGCTAGTAATGGTTTACGCTATAAGCTGAAGTAAGAACGTTGACAGCTGTTTGAAGCTTGATTACGATGTAACTAAAAAGTCGTCTAGAAATAAGTATTTTCTTGTGATGGTCATTAAGAAATAATATCTAGCCACCATATCAAAGATAGGTACATTTGTAACAAGTTAAAACGAGAGTATTTTGCATATTGCGCATAATATTTATTTCTTAAACAACTACATGGTGGCAAAACTACATATAGCTTAGTAATTTCTTACAATGTTAGCATGGTTAACGAGGGTTAGGATCATGCTGCTTTACCAAGATACTTGTTTGGCTATATGGGTAAATAAGATCCAGACGGTTTAGCTTTTCAAATTTTGAACCGACAATTTGAAAAATTCAGGAATACCACGTGATACGTCCTCCGTGACATTCAGTCCATATCTTCAATTTATTATACACATTACATGCTAATGGATTTTGACACATTTATATTGACTGCGCAGATGCATGTGATGCTGAAGAAAAAACGTTCAAAGAAGTGTTTTACGTGTAGGGATGGCCATTCAAATGCCGTGATCATACTAAAAGTGATAAATGTATATTTAAAATTTCAATTAGCTTAGCATTACAACTGACCGAAGAAGTGTTAGAATATGAAGTTCAATTGGCGAACGTCAAACTGCTCTGGCCTCAAAAGAATTGACGCTTCTTGAAATTGATTTCCATATTATCACACTTGCAGACATATGTTTAATTCAATCAACTGAATAAGTAATTAGACGTTTGATAGTTTAATCTGTTACCTTAGGGAAATTTGACGGAAGCTACCATATAAAGCATCAAAGTTTGCTACAGCAGACGACATTGTTTAATGGTTACTTCACGTGCAGATACCTTTTGATGACAGTTTGATAGCATAATTACTGAGTAGCCTCCGTTTGTTTGATAATGAACGAAAACGAAAAACAATGTAATTCGGTGTGTTAGGAATTATTTGATATCAATATGATGGTAAGCCTTCTTTATTTACTACAATAATGCATTAAGTAGATAACTCAGTAAGGGAGAGGGAATTTCTTTCTCGAATAACAAGCAAAAAAATGCTTATCATGGCTTTTCATGTGCAAACGGCATATTAGAATATTTTTTCATCATTTAAAAATCAAATTATTAACCAGCAAATATTTGTAAAATTGCAATAAAACTTGAAAACAATGTGCTATGTTTAGTCTTGAATATTATTTAACAATTTCCATCTCTGAATTAATAATTAAAGATCAATTTTATTTTAGAAAATTTGAAGTATTTCCACAAATGTATTGATTCGATCAATACTAAGTTTAGTTAATATTACATGTAGGAATGTGGCTGAAATCTTCCGACGTGACGTTAAACACTATTCAACCATCGGTCAGTCAAGATTAAATACATGTAGTTATTTAACGCCATCATTTAAATGAAAATATTTGACGTATATATTCAAAAACACTTTTTTTTAAATAACTCAATCCAGCAGGCAACGATTACCGAAATCTCAAGATGATTGCTTTTTTATTTGACTGAATTTTTTGTTAACACAATTTGGTTAAAATGTTTTAAAATGTGTATTTATACATTGATACGAGAATTAATTACTTTAAATTAAGACCCATAGGAAAGCTTGTCATATTTCTATCTTTTTAATGGAAAAATTCTGCTCTCGGCGGAGAGAATTGATACACTTTGCAGACAATTATACCTACATCAGGGAAATTTCATAACATAAGTAATTTTACTTATTGCATCAATGTGTATTGAATACTGTAATATTATTGTACCGTGTTCTATTTTTTGCACCAGACAAATTTAATAACAATTTATTATCCGATAACAAGTGTATGTAAACTGGGAGATACAATTAGATTCAAATAGTATAATAACAAAAGTAGCCATACATCAAGTAAATTTGAAAATACATGCTGGTCCTGTATTAGAAGAAAAGGTATATTGATATAAGCATTACGATGGAAATTTCCCGTAGAAATCTGCCCGCCTTTCACCTATCTGTTATTGTTAAAAAGGAACCACTTTCAATTAAGAGAGTGAAGGAACATTATCGGAATATAAAATCAGGATTTTTTAACAAAAAAATACACTGTAAATGGCACAGAAGTGCATAAGAATGTTAAAATTGGTTGTTATAGTGGTTTAATGCGTTTTTTTGTTAAGAAATATATGTCCATATCTCAGTTTAATGAATTTTTACAGCTATATTTGGTTCGGAATAGGCCAGATCTTGAAATTTCTTATGATATCTCATTCTCACATATGTGAGAAAACGAACTGAACAGATTGCAAGTTTCATTTAATTTATTTTAGATTAGTCTCGAAAGGGGGGGGGGGGGGTTCTTTTAATATTTTATGAGTTAAGGACGCACTGCTGGAATAGGTTACATTTTTCAACCTCAGTATACATGATAAGGATAGAAATTCACATTGAAATATGTGATAATATTTAAAAGACAGAATATGGAATATATGCCAGAAAGACACAATCCACATCTTTTTCTGGATTTTGTTCTGCTGCCTTAGTTCACTAGATTTGCGTGGCACGAAAACATGAAATAATGAAAGGTATGACTTTATTTTCGATCTCACATTGAGTAAGTAGACTTTCCAGAAAAAAAATCAGGGAAACTATTCATCGTTTTTCATTTAATGATAGCTTCTGTACCCTAAATATATAAGGCATGCATACATGTATTTGAAATAGACACAGGGTAAAGCAAACGCACAGGGAGGCTTAAAACCTGCTTTACACTTTATTTGGCATGCAAAAATTTGGTCCAAAATTGCAATTGAAAAGTTCTATACGTTGATCTAATTCCGATAAGAATTTTTATGGTCAAAACTTTATCTGCAATTTTTATTTCTACTGCATGTATTGTTTTTAGTATAATAATTTTAGATAAAAATGGCTAAAGGCAAAATTTGAACATATTGATAGGTAATCGTTTTTTACCGTTCCTATGTAAAAGAAGATTTTTGATTAATTTTTCATAATGAGAAACCATCTTTTCTCTCCATTTTGTGATACATACAGGAAATGAGTAAAGATGTCCCTTTTAAATTGTATTTGATTTTTTGTCCAATCTTAGATTGTTTTAATAAGACAGCGTGGAAAGGATAACTGTTTGGTGTTTTTGGTTTTTTTCGTTTGTCATATTCTGTTTTGCATTGGTTCATATCAAAACCCGCTATAACAAACTCAGTTGTTGTCCGTTTTCAAAATATGCTCATTCTGTTGTGGTTTCAACAGACAAAATCATTTTTGCTCGTGATCATAACACTTGATTTTGTTAATATTGATTTCCGATTTGTCAAGATGAAACCTCAAATTGACAACCTATTTGCCACAGCTGTATTGAAATGATAACACAATAAATTATGACCGTATTTAATTTATTATATAATATTATTCATTTTGCATCATATTTACTGAAAATCTAAACTTGTCAGTTTGACAAGTTTTTAATAGTCGGGGACGAGTAATCTAGTAATCAGACTGATCACACAAACTGACAAGGCTATTAGTCGTTATAACTTAGGAGATAATCTGTTTCAACGATGGCCTCATTTGTGTAGACTATTAGAATGGTAACCATCATATGATTGTTATTTAACCATTTAAATTCAAAACTTTGTTGTAGCCGAAAAACAAAGACAAATACAAAGTGGACATGCTAAAGGTAAGATAAAAATAGGAGATGTGACATGATTATCTATGAGACAGCCATCTACCGAATGACTTATTCGAGTTCGCAAAGGATTTGGACCAAAACAACCTCGAAACTTACCAAAACATCCACAAAAATAAAACAAACTCGAATCTAACAAAACAATCCACAAAAACAAAACTAACTCGAATCTAAAAAAACAATCCACAAAAACAAAACTAACTCAAACCTAACAAGACAATCCACAAAAACAAAACAAACTCGAATCTAACAAAACAATCCACAAAAACAAAACTAACTCAAATCTAACAAGACAATCCACAAAAACAAAACAAACTCGAATCAACAAAACAATCCACAAAAACAGAAAATCTCGAAAGTAATAGAGAAATCCACAAAGACAAAACAAACCCGAATCTAACAAAACAATCCACAAAACCAAAACTAACTCAAAGATAACAAAACAATCCACAAAAAACAAAACAAACTCGAATCTAACAAAACAATCCACAAAAACAAAACTAACTCAAATCTAACAAAACAATCCACAAAAACAAAACAAACTCGAATATAACAAAACAATCCACAAAAACAAAACTTAATCAAATCTAACAAGACATTCCACAAAAACAAAACAAAATCGAATCAACAAAACAATCCACAATAACAGAAAATCTCGAAAGTAACAGAGGAATCCACAAAGACAAAACAAACTCGAATCTAACAAAAAGTTAACACAAAAACAAAAAGAACAGATGCAGGGACTTTACAATTTACCTCACAAAACAATAGTAACACCAAGTGCTCCGGATCGGTAAGTACTCTTTTCAATACGCCGCACCTGTCGCAGAATTCTTCCTCTCTAATCGTATGTATAAAATATTCGTTTTAGACATATCTGAATAAATGGTAAACGTAATCAATGGCGTCGATTTGAACTGACTGAATAGTTTAACATGTTTTATCAAACTACGTGTATTCATAATTACTTCCTTTCTAGATATTTTGTTTTTAATCGATATTATTGATTTAATATACGTCCTGGTTTACTTTCCCTTTGCTTGTATTTTACTTTGTAATCTTTGGTTAGATCACTCCGGTCCTTTTTCACTAATCAGGAATGCGCTGCTCATAGCCTAGGTATATTTTATGATCTATTGCTGCATTCTACCGGTTATTAAGGCAGATTTAAAATTTGAAATGTTGTATTTTTAAGGAAACCGAAAATCCTTGATATATTTTTGATAAAAATGTTTTTTTAATTAGAAGTTACTCCTTAATCACATATTCAACATATCAAAATTCACACAATGTCAATAAAAAATGGCAAACGTTTATTTTACAGTCGACAAGCATGATACTGTAAGAAAATAATATGAAAAGAGGTAATTTAAGCTTGTCTGTACCGAACTTGGTGTGACCAATGGAATCACATTGAACAAGTATTATTTTAAACTTGGTGTTACTTTGGAATCACATTGAATGAGTTATATTTTTAAAAGTTTCATAATGGACGATTACGTTTTCTAACTACATGTAAAAACTATATTATTTGTTATGTCATTTTATAAATGTATGCTCTACATTTCTTCAAGAAACTTACATAATTCCAGGGAGTCATTTCGTTGAATATATTTAAATAACTTCATGATCTTCGCTAAAAGCCATGAGCGCAGACCAACTATACTTTATCAAATTAGACAATAAAGATCAAAATTAATTAAAAAGGAATATTTTTGTCTATCATAAATTGTCTTATGAGTGTGAAGAATTGCATTATCGTTTAATTGAATTTTTTCAGATTGTTTTTGTAATAAGCTAGAATTTGTTTCTACGTTTAAGGAACTGCGAAATGTTTACTTTACTTGCAACTGAAAATAAGTACCAAAATGTCACTGTAACATAATTTGTTTTCCTACAGAAATAAGACCCTGTCATTCGTGCATTCGGATCATTTGACCGGTCATGAATATTCATAACATAACGACATATCAACTGACGTTGCTGATGCATTCATTTTTATTGTTCACAAACATGTCTGTTCTAAAATACTATTATTCTGTACAAATGATGTAAAAACAATATGTAGCTCTAAGTTAAAATTAACTGCCCAAATGGGACCTCAGCGAAAAAACTTCTTAATGTTTTTCTTCATTTTTTTTTAAATTCCAAGAAAATGTAATAATAACAAAAAACGCTAGGCCAATTGTTTAAAATTTTTCGGAAATATTTAAAAATGCACAAAGAGTTAGTTGTTGAATTTTCTTCTTTTTTTTTGTAAACCGAGAGATTGTATTGAAACGGCATAAAGCTCAACAACGGCCTGTATAAACGTTACTGTCAAGACTTTAACAGTGCCAAGTCATACTTCCTGCTCTGCAGATTTTTAAATAAATGAAATTATTTAAAAACGTTTTACCTTTGACAAATCTTGAAGTTTCTGTTAAGTTCCACGGAATAGAAAATAAATTGGAATGCTGTAATAAATATATCTGCAAGCAAAGGATCCACCTTTTAATCAGGTTATTACATTTGCCATTGGTATCATATGCAAATCACTCGAGCAATATCTCTCGACTTTAGAATTAATTTCTAGAAAGTTTCTACTTTCACTTAGTTCTATATCTGGACATAGTTATTAACACATTTAATGAACACTTCAATGTACTTGTTGTTTTTTTCATTAACAAGCCAGCACCTGCGCGGTTTATAATTTGTTACTCTCCTTATTTTGTATTTTTCTTTTGTAGACTCAAAAAGGCGACAGGTCAATGTTCGGATGGTAATTTCGGTGGACAGAGAAGGTACTAAATCACAAAAGCAGATGCAGGAACAATTGGATTAAATTTTTTCTTTCTTATTAGGACGATGATGACAAACTTAGTCAACGTATCAGTGGGAATATACAAAGCGTTAACAAACTCATCTGAAAAAAATATCAGTCTTGTAATTGAAAATTCAACTTCGATGTGGAATTCGACTGAGGATGATCAGGATAAATATTTATATGTACCGAGATATCAGACAAGTTCTATGGTCATTATTATTATCATCATCGGGAGTATGATACTGGCAACTATTCTTGGAAATGTGTTCGTCATCGCCGCCATTATTCTAGAAAAGAGCCTACAAGGAGTATCAAACTATTTAATCTTATCTCTGGCTGTTACAGATTTAATGGTTGCTGTTCTGGTAATGCCAATCAGTGTTGTGAATCAAGTGAGTGTTTTCTGGTATCTTGGCGCAGAACTATGTGATATGTGGGTATCGTTTGATGTTCTCTGTTGCACAGCCTCCATTTTACATCTTGTTGCGATATCGTTAGACCGTTATTGGGCAGTTTCAAACATTGATTACATTCGAAAGCGTTGTGCGAAACAAATACTAATTATGATTTTGATTGTGTGGATCGTATCAATCCTCATTTCTATTACACCTCTATTTGGATGGAAAGAAGAGGCTAATAATCCAGAAATGATTGGGAGGTGTTTAATCAGCCAGGATCGAGCGTATACCGTATTTTCAACAATTGGAGCGTTTTATTGTCCTATGGTTTTAATGTTAGTGCTGAACTATAAGATATATACAGCTGCAAGATCAAGAATACGAAAGAAACATTTCAATAGTAGCAATTCACGACCAGTTCCTTGTCAGACAGTCACAAATGCTGATGTGACAACGCATCACAACTCATCCGGAAGTGACGTAAGTCAGGATGGGTTCACAGTGTATAACGGGTCGTGCATAAACGGTGCAGAATTTGAACAGCATGACACTGTTCCGGGAGATTATCAGTTAAATGGGACCACAAATATTTCGGATGCACAACTTAACTACCTAACTGTGCCAACAAATGTGTATTCTTTCAATAAACCTTTGAATCCTAAAACACAGTCAGAAAATAACAACTGCAAAGGAATAAAATCTAAAGAATCAAAAGAGAAAATGAGGAAAGCCAAACTAGAAATGAAGCGGGAACGAAAGGCGGCACGTGTTCTTGGAATCATAACTGGTGCATTTATAGCGTGCTGGCTCCCATTTTTTATTTTAGCTTTCACAGCTCCATTCTGTGGTGAATCTTGTGATATTCCACCTGAAGTATTTGATATATTTTTATGGTTGGGATATTTTAACAGTTTACTAAATCCTATAATATACACTATATTCAATCCCTCGTTCCGAAATGCTTTTAATAAGTTATTTTTTAAAAGAAAACGGAGGTTAAGGTGAAAATTACATAATACCCATGCCTTATTTATACAAGTTAATTTTTATATTTGTACTGCGAATTTTTGGGGATCAAAGATTCTTGATATCAATTATATTGTTTGCTTTATTCTCTTGCCAAATATACATGTAAACAAGTAAGGCACTTTATACCGTGTAAGTGTGATGAAACAATTGATTTTTAATTTATACCATTGTTCATAAGACAGTTTTCTCTGAAAAACTTGTTACAAACAAACAAACATTCCATGCTGTTTATAGCGTTTACTTATATCAAATTTTTTTTCATACTGTTCATATGGAAGTTCGGAATTTCTGTTTAATAGCTATTTCAGTTTGTTTTCCTGATATTTTGTGTCATTTTTCTTTTAAATATGCATAAATAAATATTGTTATATTTGCTGGGGTATTTCTCTATACATTTTGTACGTACATCAAACATCTATGAGTAATTATTATAATTGCTCTATGTTAAAGCATTATTTTTATGTGTAAGCCTTCCTTTAGTACTAAATATAACAGATAATATCCTAAGAATACCATCATTAAATAATATATATGACATAATGATTTAGGCAAGGGATTCATAAAAATCTCAAACTGAAGAAGTCCTCAATTTTCAAAAGAGACATGGCCATTTTCCCCTGTACATGTGTATCTGGTTCACTAGTTGGGCCATTTTCAAAAACTTTTGTGGATTGTTACTGTTTCGTCTATTTAAAGAAAATCTTCAAATATATCTAAAATTTCAGAATTTGGTAATAAAAGTGCACCAAATACTGGGGAAAGTGATCGTACCTCTTTGACCAATCAAATCAGGGGATTTTCATCCTTTAAAAACACCTCAACGGAATTTGAGGAAAATATAAATTTTGAACGTTGATTTTTCACCCTTCAAAATACTCATTTAAATACAACAATAAAGTAATGTATTTTTTGAACGCGAACTTGAAAAAACTTGTGATGCATAAACGAGTTTCTAACACTTATTTTTTATTTCGACGCTTGTTATGATGGCTTATTTTCAAGATATTATAATGTGTTTTTATTTTATTTATTGTTATGTTTTATAATTGCATGCACCAGTCTATCTAAGAATTAATTGTTATACAATTGACATTAACGTTTCAGGGATGTATCAGATTTTATAATTCTTTGGAAGATATCACTCTGAAAGAAGACGAGTTTTCGCTCTATACATCGGAAATCCGAATTTCCAAATTACATACTGTTTCAATCTATATTTCACTGGTTTTTAACTTTAAAAGGTGCAATATTTTAAAATCAAATCAAATCATTTACTGTCATAAATCAAAATGGTACTCTAATATATGAAAACCGTGTTGAACACGGACAAATGATTGTTCATTTAGCATGTGCACTGAAAGTGAATAAAATGCGTTAAACCTTCTTTTTTCATTTTTATTTTTTGTGTATACATTGTACTTATTATGAAATGCACAAAGCACCGTGAAAAAACAGCAGAATATAAATAAATGTACCAGAATATATCCAATGTACAATAAAATGAACATGGATATAAATCATATCTTGATTGATGATCATCTCATAACGTATACAATAGTTAGAAAAAAAGGGATATGGTGTATATATTCATGACACAAAAATCTCATATACACAAGTAAATTCAAAAACAAAGGAACAGCGCTTTGATTGCTGTTCTTCATCTCAAAGTCACAGCGAGGCCTTCAACATGGAGTAAAAACTCACACCGCACAGGAAGTTCAAGACGGCCCCAAGCACTGGCTTGAGGTTATTTTAGAATTCCTTGTTAATTTAAATATAAAAACATGTTAAAATCATTAACTGCATGAAGAAATTTTACTCAAAATAAGACAATGAATAAAAACATTAGATACGAAGAACTAAATGAGTTACGAACAGGTCAAGCATTCAAGTATGGTGCAAGCTTTGGCTCTATTTGGACGTTTGATGACGGAAAAAATCAGTTAAACACAGTAAAACATGCATGAAAATCAGCCTACTGATGTGTGTTTGACACACATTAAAAGAAGGGTATTCAACTAAATATGAACAATGTAGACGAATTATCTTTCGAATGATTAAAGTGTTAATTGTTAGCAGTAAAGATTAGAATGACTATTTAAGATCGGAAAGGTATATTAATACTCCACAATAAACAGACAAACTCAATACATACAAAAACGTAAATAATGAGGCTAAAAAAGGAAGTGAAAGATGCCATTGGGGTAAACTATATAGAAATAGGAGATCTGTTATTAATATCCTGAGACAGCCATCCAAAAAGTATAAATAAAATCATCTACAGGTAGACCGAAAGCATCTATCATATACAGGTAGACCTAAAGCATTTATCATCTACAGGTAGACCTAAAGCATTTATCATCTACAGGTTTAGACCTAAAGCATGTATCATCTACAGGTAGACCTAAAGCAATTATCAATGGAAAAAATATCTACACCGGAAAGAAAGCTGTGAAAGCCCAACATAAAATGTGAGGACATAAAATGTAACAAAAATCGACCCATTAAGTTTGGATGAAGTATACAATGACAAGCCAGTAACTGTTACACATAAAACAACGACATCAAGGCTCCTTTCTTGAGACAGCCACGTGAAGTATAGTCATTCATTATATCAGTATACTTCTTGGCTAACAAAAACTTATAAGGTAATTAAATCTGATGTGAAACGGATGTCTTAAATATATACACATTTTTTATTTCGTAAGACCAGAATGTTCCAGCTTTTGTCTTCTTTAAAGCCATGGATGTCAATTACTCCCACGTTCAAGACAACCATTTACACTTTTAAATAAATGGTCAGTTTAACGAAAGAAAATGTATATTTTACTATTATATCATTAATGGATGGTTGCTTTAAGTCGTTAGCACATTACTATAGCTTATATAACTATTGCACAGTTAGACGTGAAACAAATGACCCAGTTAGTTTCATAGGAACAGACTTTAATAAAATGGAAAACATAATTCGATGTTGAATGAAGTGGAAATCAAGATTTCTAAAGACCTGTAAAAGTTCTGCTCGATTACTTCCCATTACGGGGGATTTTATGACGCCGTCTATCAACCAGGTTTTAGCGTTGGTGCATTGATGTAATTTGTTGTAATTGCATTTCGTAGACGGACATGGTTTATTGTCCTTAGATGACTTTTATTTAAAGCTAATGGCATTTGGTGAATTCTTTAAAACGCAAAAAGCATTTCTCTACCAATTACTTCTTAAAAGAAAAAAAAGTTAAATGTTAAGCTACAAATGCATAACGGAATAACGGTATATGAAAGATGTTTTTAAAGGTGCCGTGAAGTAAACTACCTGTATTGTATTTGAATGGTTGCAGTCATTTTGTGGTGCAAAGGCAAACTTCTTTTCCTCACCAAATACTAATTGTCAAATATGTTAAAACATTATATATGGAACCGCTCCAGTTTTATAAGATCATCCATCACATCCATAAGCTGTACAACTGAGATATTTAGCTATGGTGGTTAAGCTGTGGCATAATGGAAGAGCTAGGTCGGTTATTCCTGCATCAAATATTGCTTTTCAGTTATATTGCAATAAATAAACTTAATCACGTTCTAAAACAAACCATCCAAGACCAGGCAACAGACAGCGTTCAAACTTATTATATAATTAATTTATATTAATTGAATTAATTGAAAGCGAATTCGCATGCGAATTGGCGACGTCAAAACGTTCACACGTAAAAAAGCGAATTCAATGCGCATTGAAAACACTAGAACGCTAAACATTTGCTCGTTGCGCATTTGAAAATGCGAATTAAGTGTGAACTTGGCATAGAAACGTTAAACAATCGCATAATCGCATTCCATAATACGAACTGATACGCATTAATGTCCATTTCAGTTCCTTTAAATAATGAATTTTGCCTCCTAGAAACTTTATTTTTCAATACAAATTGTTCAATTTTGGTCACGATAAAGATAATAATGAGACGTGCCTTATTCCGCTTTCGTTTTGTGAAATATTTTTGCGTGTATTTTTTAACTCAGTAACAGCAAAGCCTATTAGCACGCGGACGCAAAACTAATGACACCCGTCGTATTACTCAGTAGTCAAAGCTGGTGTACAGTCATAATCGATGTTAGTCACAACCGGTATAGGAACGGATTTCTATTCATGACATCGGAAGATATCCATTGTCATCTGTGAAATGGAAATTTCGTACCGGTCAACCAAATCTATAAAATCCTGATAGGAAGCACAAGCCCTGGATTAGCGTTTCAATTGAGAGATATACACTCCGTATGCAGGTGCGACTGGAATGTTGCTAGACATGAACGGAAAGTTTACAATCGGA
>JAULBM010298218.1:0-25553 GCA_032357055.1 Geukensia granosissima | reverse complement strand
CACTTTAGTATTGCTGGACACATAAATCTGTTTTTAAAAACACGGAAAGAAAGTTCAATAAAACGAAGAATTTATCTTCATCAAAAAATAATGTTGAAGTTTGGATATATAATTTGGGTTTATATTTGTTTTAATACATAACACGAATAAGACAATAGGCCAAAATGCTAGTGATGCGATCTTAAATATATATTATATATACATCAATATCGCTTGCTTTTGAAAATACAATTGTGGTTCACCATTCATACTGTTTGAGGTATCAGTACAAAAGGTTAAGTTTAAAATACTATTTAAGATATAAATACAAGATAGTGAAGACAGAAATACCATTTTAAGTAAGTACAAGACAGCGACGAGTAAAATACTATTTCAGGTACAAGAACAAGTCAGTCTGAAAAACTATTTCGGGTATAAATGCCAGCCAGTGGCGTGTAAATATTATTTGGAATATAAGTAAAAATCAGGGATGTGTAAAATACTATTGCAGAGATATTTAATTACACAGAAAAAAAGAATTCGAAGATATCAAAGGAGCAGACACACAAGACCATGGCAAAAAAAAAAAAAAAAAAAAACCGAAACAAACATTTTACTCACAACACTAGTTAAAGTAACAACAACCTTACAAATACCACCTCCAGAATGGTAAGGAACTCCTGCTCCACTAGTACCACCCGTCGTGTTACTCAGTAGATAAATCCGGTGTATAGTCGCGATCGGTGTAGGAACGGATTTGTTTTCACGTCAGTTGGTAGATATTCATTGTCATTTGTGAAATGGATATTTCGTATCGGTCAACCAAATCACTATGGCGACCGAAAAAATTTACGTAGTGATGAATTTAATCTTTCCTTTGGATTGATTGATTATTTGTTCGTTGCTCATACGTAACGTCCAGTGGCAAATATTGCAAACATATTCAGGTCCAGAACAAGTTCAACAATAATCAAAACTATCGAAAGTGGGGATGGGATGACTTTTGACTGTCACTGGAAAATGTGAGGAATGGGTAGGGACGAAAAATTTAGCCTTTTGTATCGGCATTATACGTCTATTTTTCGAAATCTACAAAAGGGATCTTTAACGTGCATAGAGTGTGGCATTCTCCACACACGTCACCCACTATGGTCCACGGCCAGGCTTTCTGTTTTATAACCTGACAGCCCCAACGAGAGGATTTACCCCTTTCCGCCTTGGGATCGCGCTGGGTCAGCTCTGTGGGTCAAGCCATGGGAACCACTATGTTGCCCACTCTTTCCTTGAGTAGCTTTCTTATCAGCAGCAATTCTCTATTATTAAAATCCTGATAGGAAGCACATGCCCTGGAGTAGCGTATTTACTGAGCAATTTACACTCAGTCTGTCGGTGCGGCTGGAATGTTACTAGACATAAATGGAAAGTATACAATTTGAAAATCAAAGTAATCTCTCTTATCGTAAAGTTTTGTTTTTAACCCACCCTTACTGTCAGTGTCTAGGTGTAAGTCAAGGTATTAAGCAGGCCTTTTTTTGTTTCTGTAGTATTCTTGATGTCAAGTTCAGTTGGTAGATGTGGTCAACATAATCACCAAATTTAGAATTATTCAGCGAAAGACCATCATCCACATAGCGGAACGTTAAACCAAAAAGATTGAGTCAACTTTTTTTCTTTTCTCTGGAGAAGACCCTTTATGTGTCAGCTTCATACGAATAAAGGAATAGATCGGCGAGAAGGTGGGGGGATTGGTCCCCATAGGAATGCCGACAGTCAGTTGACGTGGAAAATACTATTTGAGGTTAAAGTACAAGTCATTGGCGTGTAAATATTATTTTAGTTATTAGTAGAAGTCAGTAATGGATAAAAAACTATTTCAGTGGTGTAAGTACAAAAACTATTTGAGATAAAAATACTTTTTCAGGTATACTTCAAATCATTGAGGTGTGAAAAACTATTTGAGGTATTAGCACAGGTTAGTGACGTGTAAAATATTATTTTAGGTACTAGAACAGGTCAGTGACGTGTAAAATATATTTTGATGTATTTTGAGGTCTGTTACATTGAGGTATAAACATAAGTAAGTAACGTGAAAAATACAATTTTAGGTAAAGTCCAGTTTAGAATACCAATGTGAGAGAACATTAACGCATAGTCCAAAGAGACAAACAAATTTGAAACAAACTACCGTCGTGGAATCCTTAAACTTTTACCCGGGTTAACGTCAATCCGAGAAGTTATCAACCTATTGTATTACCGGTAACAAGTCCACAACTAGTTGAGATACACTGATACCATATGGATCAAAATAGAATTTTAGGAGAAACGACTTGAACCTTGTTTGGATGTTACCTTGTTTTAGTAATTTATGTGACAACAGCAATGCTCTACTCAGAAAATCCTAATACTTAAAACAGACACGGGAGTATCGATTTAACTGCGAAACATAAACCCCGTAGGCAGGGAAAGCAAAACTATTGCCACAATAATGTAGGAAGTTTACAATAGGAAAGTTGAAGTCATTCCTTTTGTCTTAGAAACAAGTTTTCCTCTTGGTCATTTTAAAGGAAAAATCTAGGTATAAAGCATATTTTGTTGATATGTGGTATCCTTAATTTCTAGTTCGCTGGGATATATTTGGTCGAGATGTTCACTGAACGTAGGATTATTTAATGGAAAAACATCATTGATATAGCGAAAAGTAAAATTAAAAGATCTGGCCAATTTCTTTTTGTTATTTCACAGGAGTCTTTAATGAAATCTGCTTCATACCAGTACAAAAACAAGTCGGCTAGTAAGGGCTAGTAGTGGCGCACATTTTATGCCCATTGGAATGGCAACAACGGTCTGTTGAATTTGTTGTTGAAAAGAAACGCCTACCTAATTCTTCAAAACTGTTGTCTATCAGAAAGTCCAGCATTTTGAGACTTCACCTTCACTGTATTTATTAGCACAAGCGGCGTGTTCTCCTACGAAGTAAGACACCTTTTACCTGAAACCAAAAATGCCATTTGATGTCCAAGCACAACAAATCATTGACGTGTAAAATCTATCTAAGGTATAAGTACAAATCTGTGCGTAATATACTTTTTCACGGAAAAGTACAAGACAGTTACGAGTACCTTCGTTGCACTTATCCACTGTCCGTTGATTTTAAGGGTTGTTTTATACTCGGCTTTTTATTGATCTCGTACTTAGTGTATTGGGGCTCAATAACTGACATTGTCACATAATTTGAAGATTTGTCGTTATCTTTTTAAGATGCAATAATATGTTAATTATAAACATCAACGATTAAGAAATCAACAATTAAGATAAAGGAAATTTTAAAACCTCCCACGAAAAAGATGTAAATAAACAAGAAACATGCAAAAACTCATTTTGCAGACTTCAGGCTTCCTATATTGTAGCGTGGGTCGAAGAATTTTAAATGTGCATGTTAATGTATTAAGTAAAATGTCATAATTTGAAAGTTGCGTCAGATGAAATTATTTACTTCTCTGAAGGGACCTCATAAATGTGGAGTAATTATATCATCAAAGGGCTAACAGCTTTATATTACAGTCAATGAATTTTTTAGCTATCGAGATTGGAATTCATATGATCACCGAACAGATAATAGAACAATTTTGTTATGTAATTTCCAATTAACAGCTGTTTAAAACTGATTTATCTGAACTTTCCAAAATTCACATGAACTTCAATACTCTATCCTGCCCGTGCAAAGGCCCAAAATCTTAATTGCCCTTGAAGACGGCGAGGGTAAAGAAATTGGCAGTTCGAATCTCCTTTGGTAGGTAGAAGTCCACCTAGTCTTCTTTTCGTCCTCCATTATATGTACAAGTTCTGAACCCACATCGGTCGGATGGTAACGTTCAAGACAACCATACGCTTCCAAATTATAATTTAGCGAGTCCAAACAAGGCCTTAAACAGGTAAAATCACACTTCTTAAATGACTAGCCCATAATTGCCCATACAATCAAAAATTGAACATGTTGACTGATTTGACTGCTTTATAAATTTTGTAAGAGGTATCGTAGAGAACCATCCTATTGTTTTAATTCTCTTTAACACAATAAATCATTAAATTAAATTACTTATCAGTTTAAAGCAAAAGGAAATCATCAGATCTTGCATCACTACGTTCTCAAATCAAGATCTAGGTCTGAGAAAGTAGCAATTTTACCAAGAATTGATTATAACCAGATTTGAGAAAATCAAAATCAATTTCCCATAAATAAGTCGAACTGTACCAGCCAAATGATCCTGTCGCACAAAAACTTTTTATAGAAGACTACCTAAGGTCGATGAACAAAACAAATCATTCCAACTAATGTGTCAATTTCAGATGAGTAGGAATTGAGACAATTTTTCAGTAGGTCCAAAGTTAAAATAAGTCCGGCGATGCTTAATTTTTGATCGACATGAAAAACTTAACCATTGTAAAGGATCAACCGAGTATCATTTACACAACAAATCATTTCAATTAGCATGACAGTTTAAGAAAGAGAGAAAGTTTAAACAAATTTTCTCTGGTATTCAATGTTAATATATATCTGGCTGTGCTGGCCATCTTGAATTCTTGTGTTTACGCTTGTCCCAAAATTTAACTTCACCACAAAACAATTCAGTTTCTGTAGAGAATCAGTTAACTGCGCTGTCCTAAGTGAGGGTCACTCGAGGACCATAACTGAATTCTTATCACTAAAATGTCTGATTCTGTTATTTAACATATGCACTTTTTTGTTTAACCGTTTCTATTGTAAGCAATTCATAAGTAGTGTGATTTCAATTTGTAAACCCTAAAGATTTTGGATAAGGACTCCTCCACTTTTACTCTAGGTCTTTCCTTTCCAATGTAATTAAACCCTTGGCAATTTGGCCAAGCAGTTTTAGAGGATGAAAACGTAATTGTGAACGGATGGATTAATTGACAGCTGCTTCAGGAGGAAAACAAGTTAACAAACAATAAACCAATTTATAAATTGTAAACCGGGTAAATTAAGTGTGGGAAAATACTTTCATTTTCAAAAAATCTTGATAATGAAGGGTTGGAAAACTAAGCATTGCTGAACACTCAGAACAAGCCGTTCCAAGAGTCTTTTATTTGCATAGAACATAGCATTTTCGTCTTTAATGTCTTCCTTCGAAGGGTTGTAAGTTTATACATCCCTCATAACCAGGGACGCACCTGAGTTTGGAGGACCAGTGCTTTAATAACGGAGACCGCCAATTCATATTCTTCCCATGGGAAAGGGTGGTCCAGTATTTATACATCCCGCTTAACTAAGCTGCAGGCGGAACACAGAATGGCATATTTCTATACCCCGGCCGTCCTCTCAGGTGTGTAATAGTGGACGGAAGACGGACGTATTAAATTAACGACAATGACAGTAGACTGACAATTAATTACTCAACGATGTTAGTGTTTTGCATTTGATTGCAACAGTTCTTTTCTGTTTGATGTTCTACAACCGTTGCAAAGTTTCTTATAAATCAGCCTTTCAGCAAGATCATTTCATTACTAGAAATGAATTCAATAGTGACGATTACATAACCACTTAAAACCAGGGTTTACCGTTATAACCATTTATATTAGTATTGTGTAACAAAATAAACATTTACTTTTATCTAATTCTAAAAAGCGAACTAGTAACGCCAATACCAGAATAATAGGTCAAAATTGCTCGAAAACTGGTCCAGGTGTCAGTATAAGTGGAAATCTATTATTTAATATCAGCAATATTTATAACAAGAACTTGCTAAAAAACAGAAATTATCATCTAAGGCTCTTGAGAACCTGTATCGCTCACATGAAAAACAAATTCATTCTAAGTATCAGAAGATATTATGTATTTATATACTTGGCTTTAGCTAGGCACACTTTAATTATCAGCATGCATCAGATCTTTTGATTATTTGCTGTTTTCAGCCTCTAGAGCTATTTTCAATACAATTAATTTATTTTCATGATAAAAGCTGAAATTTGAAAAAACGGGGGAAATACGCATTAAAATAAATTCTATATTTTACCTACAATGATAGTTTTCAACATAATAGAACTACTAGCGGTAAGTTCAGATGTTGCGACCAGTTTGGCTAGACGGGTGGGTAATCGAATAAAAGGAGCACCAATGTAGTCAATTAAATCTAAGTTTGGATCTAAGTTATGTATACAGGCAAAAAGATCATGTAAGGTTCTATGTATAAATATGATAGTTAATGGCTGTCATGTTGGACAAACGATTTATTACTTTAGTTGAGGACCCTTCAAAGAACATTACACCCAAGTTTGTTACCAATCGGCGTAACGGTTTTTGAGGAGACAATTGAAATGCAAAAAATAAAAAAAATAAAAAAAACAAAGGACGACAGCGACAAAGGAAAATGAAGATCACATGGTCTTTTCACATTTAGGGCATATGGGTTACAATGTGGGTTGGGTGAAGAAAATTGATTCCACTGGTTGCCGCAACTTGCCACCTACCAACAAGAAACCGTTGGGGATTTGTTTTCGAGTAAAAGATGTAGTATTTCTGTGAGCATGTTGCACCGGATTAAGTGTCCACGCTATATTCCTACATTACTGAAACTTCTTATGAGAAGCTAAAACAGTAATGTGATTATAAAAGTTAAAGGTACTGAAAAACCATACCATTATTCCAAAATTAGGTAATGATGAAGACTGTAGCACTAGTTACTTTATTACTTGTATATTTATATCACAGTGGAAAAATCATATTTTGGTAGTTAAGAAATTTTTCCTTATTTATTATAAATTCATAGTATTGTTTAATTTTTACAAGAATTTAGCTGTTTATGGTTAAATCCGGCGATTGAAATTTGCTTTATCAAGCCAGGACAAGTGCCTTTAATCTTTTTTTTTACAATGGGTGTAAATTGCAATCTCAACATTGCAAGTCATTTCGTTTTTATTATTTTTCTACATTTGTCCTGTTAACCATAGTAGCATTATCTGTATATGTGATAATGAGTCATAGGTATCGTCGAACTGAAGTCGACTTTGACCTTAATTACGTCATTAACAGTTTAGTCTTTAACGTTTACTGGACTGAGTGTTTTTATAATATTGATAAGCAATGAAATTTTCAACTATAAACGAAACTATACTTTGGTTGGAATTTATAGTAATCATATTAATGTCAATCTACCTCACAAGAGAGAGATATCAGCTATCTTACGCATATCGGCTAAGAATTTTATACATCTCACCTAGCCAACCAGCTCCCCTTGAAGAATGATATTACTAGCTAGATGGAGAAACCGAGCAGCTTACTATTATTCTATGTGGGGTCGCAAATTTATATATTGCTACCGACCAACGGAGCTAGACAAGTTTATGTCTAAAAATGTAAAGTTTGGTGACGGGTAAACATCATTGAACGACGATTGGTTTCTTTGGTAGGAATATTTATTGAGGCTGGATACTGTAAATATATCGAATGAACAATTCATAGAACATGTATAGATCTATGAAGATAAATATAGGAGCAAATAAAACTCAATTCCATCAACCAGCTGGGGATCAAAAGTGTCTGCATCGCTCAACTAGTTAATGTAAAGCCATGTTAAGTATCAGAATAGGATTCATTTTTATATTTTATTCAAGTATATAATTCATTTGAACTAAGCATATATATAGATAGACGTCAATTACTGTTTACGGGTTATTTATGGTTGAAACATTGTTCTCTGTTGTTTTCAAATAGTAGCCAAAAAAAAGTAAATATCAGATAATTTAAGAACAAGAACTACTGTAAAAACTTGATTTAACACAGCGGAACGTCTTATCAACCACTCCTGATGTTTTCTGTATCTCTATATTAGAGTTTGCTAGATAAAGACATGGCTGTATTAATTGTCATACACCGACATAAACTCTCAAAACCTGGGACAGGCGACTAAAACACATTATTTAACTTTGGTAATTTTGTAATCACAAACGTATTTGTTAGCACATGCCGTACAGTTTAAAATAATTTATTACTCGAAATTATTCCACGACTTACTACGCATTTCCGAAAAACATTTTGATTCGGTATGGTTAAATTTCTAAGAACCGGCTACTATCTGTATTTCCGAGTATTTGTACATTCCGCCAATATAATGGACGTTACATTAGGATGTAATAAAGAGTCTTAACTTGAGCGACTGTACAATTATAGTTGAGAATGATTAACATTAGATGATTGTGGTCATGGGAGTTTTGCCGAAGAATGTAGATAGGTCATGGAATGTCGGGTAGGGGCGGAAAATTTAGCATGTGCAGTTGGTCACTTTTTGATGTTGTAAAGTGGCATTTCTTCAAACATTGGTCCAGACTTTAACGTCTCCAAATGACTGTCGTTGATACATGTATATATTCGGCCTAATTAACAAAAGCCACATTTTGAGGGTTATACTCCCGGCAGAGAAACCAAGCAGCCTACTTCGTCATCCTGAAATCGCTACCGTACAAATTTAGCTTGTAATTTATCTTCAGATTTGATGAAACCCACGTGTAACTTCTGAGTACAGTAGAATGAAACCTCGTGTTTTGGTGGTTTATCCCACAGGGTAGTGTTAAGCGTCTTGTGCAACGAAGGATGAACGTCTCTAAACCTGCTGCTGCCTAGCCTACTTGTAGTTGACAGGGAGAGTCCGGTGCGTTGACCTTTCCGTTCCTTTTACAACAAAGCCCCAATACTATCAAGAAGCCTTAAGTGTTTGATGTATGGATATACGCAATCTTACACCACCTTAAAATACAGACATCCGAGGATAAGATTTCTAACGTTCTGTGACGAGGCTTGCCGAGCTAGAGAACGATAGAAATCTTACCTAAGGGTGTCTGAGATTTTCTGTATCGTGCTTTTGGTGGTGTTTGATTCTTTTTCTCATATTTTATATCGTAAAATACACATAACAGTCGCTGAACGCCATTTTTACCATTATGCAACGTCACAGACAATGAGCGGATGCAAAAAGGTGAGCTTTTAAAAAATCAGCATGTATACACAATTTAAACACAACAATAAACGTTAATTCAGTGTTTAATATTATAAAAACCCTATAATATTTCCCCGAATGAGTTAAAATCACAATTTAATCGATATATTGGTAACAATCAAGGAAATGAATTTGGCGGGGAAAATGCGTGTAGCTTATCTTCCTCAGATGTAAGACAGAGAAATCTTGACCTGTCAAAACCAAGGAATACCATTGTTCCGGATGTGAGAAATATAGTATGTTTCCCCAGTGGGAAGGCGAGATAGGTTAGTCTCTCCAACGACTAAGATGTCTATGTCCATCCCGAGGCTCTGCCGAGGGATGGTAAAAATATCTTAGCCCGAGGGTATGGTAATGGGATCTAATAACCCCAGATTAGACCGTAGGAGATCTCGGACGGACCCCAGAGATGAAGTACACATCAATCGTCCTAGCTACTGGAAAATAGCTCTACTCTCTTGACGATGACTTGGAAAAGTCAAAGGATATGGCAGGTAACCAAGACCGAAAATCCGGGCAGATTATTTTGTGAGCACCGGTAGTGTATCCGTTTATGGGTAGGACAACCCAGAAATAAATCCCGGTCTAACAGAGTGGAGTCTTGGCGCAGGGCCTACTACCCTACCCATACAAAAGAATCAGTTGCAGAAACTACAAGTGTCAGAAATGTCAACTCTGTCTGCGAAGACTATAATCAGGATACAGGTGGTTTAACATCAAGTCCAATAACTAAGTTTAAATCAGAGTCTGATAAGACCTAAAAAAATCTTTGTGTTGGGGCATGGAATGTTTGCACAATGTATGAAACATCAAGGAGACCAAATTGCTACTGAAAGGCTGTGATATAAGTTAGACATATTTGCAATTAGTGAGTGTTGATGGATAAAGTCAAGTAAGATCAGGATAAACAGTGGTCAAACCATCTTGTACTCTGGGAATGATGACAAACACCATAGAGTAGTGGACATCGTGATAAGATAAAAACACTGCTAGAATGAGAACCCATTACTAACCGATTGATAAGAGCAAGTTTTATTTCAAAATACTGTAAACTTGCAACCCTACATTGTTATGCGCCAACAAACGATGCTGAGAAAGAAGTGAAAAACGACTTTAATGACAACTACAGCTGCTGAGTTCCTTAGCATGGCATAATGTTAATAAAGGGCGATCTGTTAAGTGTATACTAAATGAATGTGAAAAAAAAGTTATGGGTAAACGTGATTGTGAAATAGACAATGACAATTTGCACGCCTTATTGATTTTTGCCTACACTAGATAACAACCAAATTTCCTCACAAAGACATGCACAAACTGACACGGAAATCCACAGATGTTCGAAAAACTAACCAGATCAATCGTATTACTGTTAACAAGAAATGGCATAACAACATGATAAAATCAAAAGAGGAGCAGATGTCTACAGTGACCATTACCTGTTGTAAGCTATTATAAAACTTAGGCTTTGCAAAATTCTCAACAATAAGAATCGAAACGAAGAATCGATGCAGAAAATCTAAAGATCCCAGACATAAAAAAAGCATTCAACCTGGAAACGCGGATTTAATGCGGCGCATGAATGCATCTCTGGAATTGTGGATATTCAATGAAAGGGACCTCATCAGGAATCATATGACGAGTGAAGTATATAAGATATCAAAACATGACGGAGAAAATGGCGTTCAGTGAGTGTTTTCATTTCTATGATATTAAATGTGAGACTAAAAAAACATCATAGAAAGCGGAAAATCTCAACACAATAGGATAAGATTTTTTTTTATCGTTTTCTGACCCGCCAATTCTCGTCAGATTACGGAAATTTTTAATCTCAGGGGTCTGAGTTTTTCTTGTCTTGCAGATCGAAGGTGGCTGATTCGTTATGTCTCTTTATTTAAATTTGCAGTTGCTGTAATGTTGGTTTGCATTATGAATTTCTAGTCTAAAATTAGTCGTAGGACATTTGTTGTTATCTTCCTTGTCGGTAATAACGGTATTTTATCTGCAGGAAGAATATTATATTTATTGTGAATAATGGACTGTAGTTCAGTAGAACTGCATTCTTTTAACGACTAATGTTTCGAATTTCGATAAAAGGAATTCGAAGATACCAAAAGGGTAGACAGAAATCGTTAAGTCAGGAGGCACATGGCCACAAAATGAAACGAAAGAGAAACATAGAACACACAACGCTAAAATCGAAATGCAGCTTGTACCTTATTGCTTCGAATTCTTTCCAGAATACTTCTACAAGTTATGCCTTGGAATGTTTTTTTTCAACTGAACAAAATCTTCTATCAGTAAGGAAATATATATGCAAGTAAGTGATATTCAATTACAACTTTAGCCGTCTTATGAGGTCGATACGTAATTATATCGAAGTTTATCGACCGATGTTGTCCGGATGAGAGGACGGGTGTTGCTCGCAAGACAGGGGACACCTGGTCCTACTCCCTATTTATTAAGGAATTCGTGTGATTCCTTCCGGATTCGACACAAATCGACACTTCCGATTTTGACATCCTGATTTTACACTGATTTTTACATTAAGGACTCCACGACGATGGGTGCTGCGAGCAAGACAGGGAACGCTTACCTTTCATGACCACCTGATCCCACTCGAGTTTTGTAAAGGAGTTCGTGGATTCCAAGCCTTTGTTCTTTTTGTTTTCGTTTTGTTTTTTTATGTTCGTTTTGAATTTGTCTTGTCTTTTTAGAATATGCACTTACATGTGTATTTTACACTGGACTTGTGATCTGCTGCTTCAAGTCCATCTTTAAAAATACTTGGGATCATGTGATCACTTCTATGTGGATCAAATTGTTTAAAACTGTACAAAAATATTTACATTTATAAGTCAGCGGTAGTTGTTCTGACCATGTCCATCGATATGGTTGATGTTTTGTTTTACTTATCCATTGGACCATCGCCGAATATATTTTTATATGAATTGTATATTATTCTACAATATTTTTTTCCTTGTCTGGTATTAGCTGCATTTTTCATTTCTCTTCAGTTTATTCCAGGTGGCTAACGAAATTTCCTTTTCATGGATTTATTATATATTATATTGTTTAGGCAATGATATTTTAACTTCGGGCTAAAATATACTCCCTGTAAATTTCAGAATAACAAAGAGCAGAATAGGGAGATCTTTGAACTCGTTTAATGGTCCAAAACATGGTTTTTAAATTTAAATTGATACTTCAATGATGTCAGACATAAACTTAAATCACTTTTCATGACACTACAAGAATGTGATAAATTTAAAAAAAAACATATTGCACAGCTAATTTCAATAACATTTAAGGCGTATAGTTTTTTGAGGGCGGACAAAGCATTAGACGTCATCAAACTGTCGACCTTATAATGTCATTTTAAACTACACGTCAAATCAAGGTTGAAGTCCTCCTCCTTAGTCATGAAATGATTGATCCCTTTTGTTCCAATGAATCTCGGCTAGTTGAAAGAATGTTACATGTTACTTAAAATATGTTGGCATCAACTTGGGTTTAGAGTTTAAAGATTCCATGGTGGGTGGCGAGAACGAAAAGAGATTGTACCCTTCTGGATAATCCGCTTGCTGTAATGTCGTTGCCCTACTGAATTTGTGGATTCCTGAAATCCTGTTTATTTTTTTTTGTTTCCGTTTTGCCTTTGTTTACGAGATTGTCCTGTCTTTTTGGAGTATGTTCTTCTGATCTCTAACAGAGGTATTCTTCCCTGTACGTATCGTATATTTTTGATTAATTTTCAATAAATTCAATAAAATGTGTGATAACAGGTCGAAGAAGCCACGCTGGACATCCCCGCGCTTATCTGGTGTTTAATAGTATAATGTGAATGTGAATATAAAGATATTATTTGTAATTTTCAGAAATGAGGGGTAGGTTGACCCCTGGGAATGTCCATGGAACTGATCTTTTCATGCAGATTAAGAATATTTATAGTTAAGTGGTGGGAATTCAACAGTTTTAAGATTATTTCTAATTTTTTTGGAAGAAAGGGGTGGAGCAGACCCCGGAGATGCTCATGAACATTGCTTTATCATGCCGATTTGGAATATATATATAGTTAAGGGGTGGGGATCTGAATAGTTTATTAGATAATTTTTAATTCCCAGAATAAGTGGGTGGGGTGGACAATCGGGGATTCCCATGGAACTTGACTTTTCATGCGGACTTACAATATACATGTTTAGGGGATCTGAATAGTTTTTGGGATAATTTGTAATTTCCAGAATTAGGGATGGGGCTGACCCCTGGTGATGCCCAAGAAACTAGACTTTTCAAGCCGACTTAGAATATTGATATATGGGGATCTAAAGATTTTTTGAGATAATTTGTGATTTTCAAAATTAGGGCGACGGGGCCAGCCCCTGGGGATGATCATAAAACCCCGCTTTAGACAACAGTTAATTTTATACATGGTTTATAGGTGGGGATCTTAAAAGGTATTGACATATTTACAATAATGTGATAATGTACCCTTTGGCTACTGTGTATCCCGACACCTGAGCGGCATCATCACTTTCCCGAAACCATTGGCACACTCTGCATCTAAAGTACAATTACTGATCCAAGTTTCAGTTCCGTACTCCATATAACCTCAGAGGAGTTGCGTGACAAAGGATTTATGTAACCTAAGGCTACGCGTGCATCTCCACCCCCGGGGGCATTATCAAAGTTCCGAAACCTTTGGCACAATCTACATCTCAAGTGCAATTATTGAACCAAGTTTCAGTTCCGTATTTCTAATAACCTAGCAGGAGTTGCATGACAATGTGACCTAAGGCTACCTCTATAGCCCAGCCCCTGCAAAATTCTGAAAACTTCTGCACAGTCCCCTCACATAGTGTAATCAATGTTCCAAATTTCATCTTCCTACGTCTGATGGTTCCTGAGATTATCCTTGACATTAACGGCATACGTACTTCGTCATATAACAATTTATCATTTTAGAAATTAGGATGAAATTCTTTCAATCACTATGTCGATACCAGTCGGGCCTTTTAAATGTTTTTATGCTATATACAATGTATACGATTATAGTAAGATAGCACTTCCGCGAGGTAAGAAAACGGCTGCCAGAAACACCATGTCAGCTGGGCACTCAACCATTTGCTGCTGAAAGAAAGCTGCCTGATTGTGAAGTCCTCTAATTGAGGTGTTTGAGAAGCATATATACATTGTCAAAAATACTGGTTGTATTGAAACTCTACTTGTAAGAATCCTTTTCGAAGAAATGTCAAGTTTTCTATACAACTAAGATAATGTAACATTTGTGGTAGTGGCGCTTTTCTACCACCACATGACCAGTCACAAAGTGTTCGTCATTATTAAAATGTCTACAAGAATGTTACGCGGAAACACAGATATACTGGTATTGGCATTGGCTTAGTAAAGTTAAAAGCATTCTTAGCTCCTTTATTATTATTAAAATTAGAGGTATGTTGAGATTGAAGAGTGACGGATTGGGGTAGCCGTAACCGTATCAACACAGCAGCTCTATTTCTGGAAAACAATCATAATCTCAATAAATGTGTTTGGTCTTTCAGTGCCCTGTTCAATTTAAAAGTAAAGTAGGCCGAGGGCAGTGTGAAAGGAGGCACAGGTGATACATCATATTGTTTACAGTTTAAAGTCAAAATGTACTCTTAAAAATACAAAGTTAATGTAAACTGTTGTATATAAAAAATTCCCCATATTTTATAGAAAAGAAAGACAAGACTTACCACCTCTTTTGAAATTTGTTTTGCTGTTAATGTTGTGTTGCATTGTATGCTTCTAATCCATAATATGTCAGGAAGAAATTGGGCATGTGACAACGAAGCTACGATGCCTGTCGTGAATAATCGACACGATAGCAGGTGTATTCGTGAAGCTTTGTTTTGAGTTTCAAAGAATATTACCACTGACCCAACCGATTTGACCCGTTTTGAATGATGTTCTCATATTGCCTAGCTAACCACGAAACTATTAGAAATGCAAGTGCAGCTTGAATATTCTAACTGAAATCATGTTTATGGCAGATTATACTTACATGGTCGTTCCTTATTTACTCGAGATGAATTATGTGTCTTGTGTTCATTTTTTTCAACAGATCGATCCTCATTTATACAAGTTATAGAATATGGTTCCACTGTCATGCAAAATTATACTTACGTCGCGTAATTTATGGTGTGGCATTTCACCTTAAAAGCAATCGTTTGAAATAAGACTCATATTAGATGTCTTGACTGACCGTTTTGTGGAGTTTGACGTGTATGTTTTTTTTCTATATTACACGGCAGATATTGGCAGAAGCTTTTTCTAATAAAAATCAGAGGCTCTCTGACGGGTGGTTTATCATTTTTATTTTTTTTTCAAACGATCGATGTTGAAAAGTCAAAATGTACTCTTAAAAACACAAAGTTAATGTAAATCCATTAGTAATAAAGTTGATTTTTAGAACTTCCCCGTGTTAATTACATTTTTTGAGATAAACCACAACTTTTATGCCATAACCAACTTTAGTAAGTTTTAAGCATATGTACAGTACAATCATGTACAAAAATGGAAATAAAGAAAACACGAATACAATAGAATGAAATAAATAAAATAGAAAAAAATATATTAAATCTGTAAATTGTTTCAGTAAGATAAGGATTTAAATGATTGAGAATTTTTGATATTTATCACTCAGGTTTATATTAATTATTTTATTTATGCAATACTTCACGTATATCTAACCGGAACAAATGAGTTTATTTGCGCATTACACCGAACTTTATTGGGCGTTTGACATCTGAAAATCCTAGAGACATTCTATAAACAACAAAAAAAGTTTTATCCCTTTTGACAAATTTGGGAAAAATTTTGGACTATTAATTACTAACTATCATCAAACAATAAACATAGAGATCTTATAAACAGATCACTTGACAAATTAACATCAAGCGGGCCATAATGCAGGCATATTTAGGGCAACCTGTACAAATCATCATCTGATGGTACCATCTGTTCGCTGGGATCGAACCGACGACCTCTGGGTCCTTAGTCCGCGTACTTACCATCAGACTTTTACAAACACTGTTGATAAAGGCAATATATCAATCAATTATATTACACCCCCTTTTGGTGGGCAGTGGTCGGAATCATTCCGTTTAACTCATAATTTCCTTATTAGCCAACAAGCACTGTATACAAGAAATAGAAAAGTGTGCCCTGTTTAAATTTTCTATCTAGGTCTCACTAGGATGTACCTGCTTAATCGAAGATGATCAACGCTCGCTTATCTCAATTTTCAATATGCTTAGAGAAATTCAACGGCAGATAAGACCGACTACACAAAAACTTGTCATGGAGTCTAATGGCTATTTTCATTCCATTGCTTTGGGAGAGGCATTATAATTCCAAAACTACCAATGTTGAATAAATATAGCGAATTTCGGTATACTCAAGGAGTAACCTCTCACCAGTATCATAAGAACAAAAACATAGAAAATCCGAGATTTAAACATAGTAAAAAATGTATTCCATTCCAAACCAAATCAAAATAAGAAGCCAAATTCGAGTGTAGGGACAACTACTAAGTGCAATACGTTTTGAAGCCGTTCCGTATTTTCTGTGCTTTAGAATTACCTAGTAAAACAATTGCAGCAAATTTCTATTATACCTCCAAATCAACAAATAGTCTGCCTTTTTATGGCGATTTTACTTGCAGGCGGAGTAACCGAACGGCCTACAGTGCCATTCGACCTCAAGAGTTAATTACCTGTTGAAAAATACACAAGTTATAAACCAGTTAACCAATTCCTGTTGCGCGCATGACAGGTGATGCTTACCCTTCATGAGCACCTGATCATACTCCTGTTTTGTAAAGGTGTTCGTGGATTCCAAGCCTTTGTTCTTTTTTTTAACAATCAGCATAGGACGCCATATTTGATTCAAAGTTGACAAATAACATCAACGAAACACCGCTAATATGCAAAGTTTTTAAGTGTTATACACAGATAAGTTCATAATAATAGTTTATCAACCACTGCTACGTTTCCAAGCAAAGACCTGGATTCCTCGTATCAATTATAGTGTATTTTTTTCAAAATTCCACCGCAGATCAGTTACACCCGTAATAAGGTCAAGGGCCATAACCTTAACCTCTTTGTTCCTTTTTATTCGTTTGATCTTTTAGTTTGTTGCAAAATTGTCTTGTCTCTTTGGACTATGCTCTTCTGATCTCTCACATGGGTATTCTACACTGGACCTACAATTAGAGTAGTTAAACAAAAACACAGATTTTGAATTGTTTGCAATTTGGATTTTTATGGCCGTGTCACTGACTAATATACAAATCTAATATTTCTATATCTAAATACAAGTTTACAGATGTTGAATAAAATTGTGATTTCTTATACTATTGTACATTTCAAGGAATAACATTTCATCAGTAGCATTAGAATCAAAACGTTGGAAGTCTGCAGCTGATCTAAACATAGTAAAATAAGTACACTTGTGAAAACAATTCAAAATATGAAGCAAAAAATCCCAAGGAAGGAACAACTACTTAGTGCAATATGATTCGCAGCATTTCCGTATTTTCATTGCTTTAGAATTCAAACAAATGCAGTAGCTTTCTGTAAAACATTGATTGATGAATTTCATGTCTGACAAGTCTGATAACTGGGCTGCTGAATAACCTCCGGGAATTCTGGTCTACAAGCAGAGGCTTCGGTATATTCAGCGCTTTCAAGTTTATTTTGAATACAAATTATGAATTTTATTATTCTATATGTAAATTACAAGGAGTAACCTGTCATTAGTAGCATTAGAACCAATTATAGAAAGTAGGAAATATTCCAAGTGTGCGCGTGTTTTATGGTGAGCGATTATAATTTCTCCTTACGGTTGGTGTGTCTGTCCGATTAATACGTCGCGATAAACCAATAGCTTTTTCCGTGACGTTCTTCCTTAATTCTTGTGGAGAAAAATGAGCAAAAAAAAGCGGAATTCAGATCTACTAGAAAACGAAAGGACTATATGGCTTTAACATCAGCATGCCTATATTACCTGTTCAAGACTATGTTGATCAATGCCACACAATAATTGACAAGAAGCTATTCTATCAATGTATTATTAAAAAGTATTGATAAATAAATCAATTGTGTCTTTAAACATGGTATATTATACGTGCATCTCTCTTGCAGATGTGAAATATGAAGATTTGTTCACCCGAAGGTCATTTTTCCCGACGGCGTGCAGAAAGGAAACATGACTTTTTGAGGGTGAACATATTTCTCTTAACAAAGATTATACCATCAATGAAACTTTTTGTCCAATTGCGCAACATTTGATAATGACATCAGAGAGGAATATGATAAGTGGACACGATGTTGAGAGGGGGACACGATGTTTTGTTCAATGTCAGGTGGTACCCTATCTACCAATCATATAACGTCATTGTATCATACATATTGATACATTGGAATAAAATTATTTGTTTCTTGCTAAATGTAGTATTTTCGTCATTTATAGGATGAGAACAAATAAACAAACAATGAATCATACAGGGTAAACGAAACATAACAAAAACTGTTTCAAGAGTTCTTTAACGTGATGAGAGCATGATGTTTTTCCCCAAATAACACGTTTACTGAAACAACAGAAACTTCATTAGACGAGGTTCCTTACCAACTTAATGTTTTGCCATCTATTTTGCCTAACAACACACTTTTTAATGAAAACACTCCATTGTAAGCCTTGTTTCCACATAATTTACCTATTTATATATGCTCCTTCATTTCATCATTATACAATTTGGTTGTGAGTGTCCTTCATTGCATTTTTATGTATCAGGTAAACGCTGCCAACGACAATGTTTGACATATAAAAAATATGTTAAAAGATAAATTTGGAAACGCTATGGTATTTTCTAGTTCCAAGATAAAATTCTAAAAATATCTGGCCAAGACTTTAAAGAAACTTTTGATTTGCTTTGAAAATTAATTGGTGGTGTATATTCTCCAAAAACAAATTATACTAAGCTAACAGGATGATTAGATGCATCTTAAAGTAAATTTCACATAACGTCCATAGTTGAAAAATATGCATTAGAAATTTTTAAAAATACAACAATGCCAATAATATAACAATATAACTATTCTTAATAAATACAGTTATGATTCATTACATTAATCCCTTAAAATATTTCGTTGAAAATAGGTAAATTTCCAGAAAGGAGTGGGTATGTTATTCCCAATATTTGGCCCAAATTTGAGATGATGTGACACAATAATAAGTTATGGTGAAAATGCTGTTTAAAAACCTCGTTTTTATAATGCATTACTAATTCTGATGTACTTTTCGTCATTTCGACAACAAAACGACATGGTATATATGACTATTTCAACAAGAATGTAACCTTTTCTGTAAGCAACCTACATTATTGGAGGTTTTTTGTTCAAAAGAGGTCTGATCGCACCAAAACATCACGATATATTTTAACCAAACATTTTTACTTGATAAATCTATATTCGTGTAAAGTTTGGTTGTGATGTTTCTGTTCGATCAATATTAAAATCGACAAAATTGTATCAAAAAGCAATTTCTTAGTATTTTGATAGTTAAAGTAATGTCTATGTGCCATGTGACAGTTTTAGAATGAATTAAACTAAATATTATGCTGGATTTTCTTTTTGTAGATATTATTCAGTACAAAAATTTAAAATAATACATATAATCTACTTTTCATTTTTTTAGCAAAATTCATGTGACAGCAGCTGTGCTGAAAATCGTGATACTTTGAACAGACACAAACTGCGATATTGCTACATAAATATGGGAAGTTTACAATAAGAAAGTTGAAGTCATTCCGTTTGTCGTAAATCGTAGAAACAAGTTTTCCCTCTTGGTCAATTTCCAGGAATAAATCTAGGTATGAAGTAGATTTTATTGAGTCTGTGGTCTTCTTAATGCATTACTAGTTCGTTGGGATATATTTGGTCGAGATGCTCACTAAACGTAGGATTATTCAATGACAAAACATATCGATATTGCGAAAAGTAGAATTAAACGATCTGGCTAATTTCTTTTTGTTATTTCACAGGAGTCTGAGGCTCTTCCTTCTGATGCAGAGGTAACCCTTAGCTTAGTTTGGATTTCTTTTCTTTTACATTGCTTTGGGTCCTATTATTTGTGCTTATTAATTTTCATAGTATTTTTAACCGGATTTTCTAAATATTCTCCGTATTTATACAACATTTGTAATTTTTGTATTGTGAAACCTCTGGGTCGATGCCTCTGCTGGTGGATAATCATCAACCCAGTTGTCACACAAGTCTGATATGAAATTTATCAAACAATATTTTACAGACATTTCCTGTATTCGCTAAACTTCTAAGTACTAAATTTCGGAAAGGCTTCGAAAAATATTGTACTTAATAGTTGTCCTGCCCTTGGATTTGGCTTCCCATTTCGATTTGTTTGGATTTGAGTGCTTGTTTTACTATATTTGGATCTTTGACTTCATTTGTTTCGGTTTTAATGCTTCTAATGAGCGCTTACTCCTTCAAGCGTACATATTGTACATATAGCATACCCAAATTTTGTACTTTGAAACGACTTGGTCAGTGTCTCTGCTGATTGATCATATTCCCCGAGAGTATTCACCAGACCAGTTGTCAGACTTATCAGACATGAAATTTATTAAACAATGTCTTACAGAAGTTTGTTGTAAGTTCTAAAGCACTGAAAATACGGAAAGGCTTCGAAAAGTATCGCACTTAGTAGTTGTCCGTGCCGTCGACTTTGACTGCCTATTTCGATTTTTTTGGATTTGAGTGCTTCGTTTACTGTGTTTGGATCTTTGACTTCTAATGTTTCGATTATAATGCTACTGATGAGAGGATACTATTTGAAATGTACATAGAGCTTACACAAAATTTTCCATATTTATTTAACATTGGTAATTATATATTTTCCAACATTTTGACCTCGAGCACTGACTAGTTTACAATCAACGAAATCGCTATACAGTGCATCTAATTCAACAACTAATGCATGATAAAAACGCAGGATTTTCAACCAAAAAAAAAAGAAAAAAACCGGCTCAGTGCGACTATGTCATAATAATTAATACTAGCAAATTATTTTCTGCTGTTTTAGATCACACTTTCATATCTTTACGCCGCAGGACTTCACCATCATACTGTCCGAGTCACTTTTAAAAATCTTGTAATCATGTGTCCTTATTTTCATAGGTTGATTATTATGAATTATTACTCTTTATGTAAGGATCGTTCATTAGAATTTCAATTCTACTATTTTTACATATTTTTACAAAGGACAAATAGGGTTGATATAATATGCGAATGCATTTTAAATGCTTATCAATGTAATATGCCTGTAAAAGGCGGTCTTTGAAAAATCATGTGATAATTAATGGGCAGGGTTTTCTCACTTTAATTCACAATGGATAATATTGTGTAATACGCGTAATATGCAAAAATATGTCCCAAGGTAAGAAGATATAATGCACTCCCCTCTGGGTCGTGCATTATGCCTTCAAACCTTTGGACATACTTTGGCATATTATACGGAAAACACAATATTATTATATAAAAATTAGATCCCCAAATTTCTTAAAAATTTTTTTGTCGTCGTTATCATCACATCATCCGACTTTCTTGCCGTATAAGACTTAATAGATTGGGCAATGAGAGGAGCTTGGCTTTCGCAGAACAGGCAGGATACGGCTAACTTTCCGAAGCACCTTGTATTTCTTTTGGTATTGTTTATGTTTGCTTTGTCAAGTCTTTGATTGTGAATGGCGTCGTGTTTCATGCTCATTTATATTGTGTAAGCAAGTTTTAGAATTTCAAATAAGTACACATGTATATTCTTTCCACACTTTCAGTGTGGTTGAAATATTTATCATATATGGCGTCACATATTTAATCTTTGATGCCTAAAGGAGAGGGGCATTAAGACCCATTTTGGTAAAAAAAAAATCTGCCAAAAACTAAATTATTAATTTCACAGTTTACCAGGTGATATTCGGGAAGAGGAGTCAACAATTTTGCAGAAAAATATTATTTTTGCCCAAAACTTACATAGTCTACAAAATTGTCACAAAAGGCATATTTTGATAAATTTTCCAGTTTTGCTAATTTTTTCCGTATTGGAATTATATTTTTAAGTGGGAAAATAAGTGCACACACCAGAATTCCAGTGTAGAATACCCATGTGAGAGATCAAAAGTGCAGAGTTCAAAGAGACAGGACTGATTTGAAACAAACGAAAAGATAAAACGAAAACAAAAAGAACAAAGGCTTGGAATCCACGAACACCTTTACAAAACATTTTTGTGATCAGGTGTTACGGAAGGGTAAGCGTCCCTTGTCTTGCGCGCAACTTCTTAGTTTTTGAAAAGATGGCATTGGGCATCTTAAAAAAATTATATTAAAATATTTTGTTTTTTATAAGAAATATGGTAAAAAATCAACCTAGACCTTTCAATTGCAGTTTTTGGGAGTTGAATAGGCTCAGATAGTGATGTCTTATTGACATCTAAGTGCATGTCTTTTACTTCAAATCTTGATATTCCTTATTCCTCAACAAAATACATCGCTTTGAGCATATTTCAGAACGATATTAATAACTTCGCATCTTTTAGGTCTAAACGGGTCTGAACGCCCCTACTCCAACTAAAGACGGAAGAGTAGAAAACGCCTGCATCAGTAGGGTTCTATACTTCCTATCGAAGAAATCTAACAGTCTTACCTTACCCCGATAGTTCTATTAGTACATCATAGGGATAGATGATAATCATCTTCGGGATAACTGTAGAATTTTAATGTTCTCTTAATGTTCTAATCAGAAGACATTAATTCGAAACACATCGTAATTCTTTCAACTTAAGTTTTTCCATATAACATGGCTAGAGCATCCCGTTCAATATTAAAAAGGGCGTTTGTTCTGTCTAAAATATAATGAATTAACAAATAAAATAAAAATGGAATAAAAATCTTTTAATATATAAAATAGGAATTACATTATACAGTTCATGACGTAACGAACGGTGTAAGTCCAGTGTAGAATACCCATGCGAGAGATCAAAAGTGCATAGTTCACAGAAACAAGATAATAATAAGGGATTTTTACAAATTACGATGTTGTAAATATGTAAACTGTGTGTGTCTATCATACATTTCAGTACCAAAAAAATAAATAAAGCAAAATCTTTTTCTTTTCAGGTGTTGATTGTTAAATCATTCCACTCCTATAGATTTTTAAGGTAAAACAAAGAAACCAGACAAAATGGGACATTATAACTAATCATATGCCCGTATGCAACAGCTATAAAACAAGACAAGCTGAACCCGACTGCACATAAATCTACACCTTTTCTAATATTTGTCATGTTGTCTCGTGTATCGGAGTAGTAAACATGTTTTTGTGTCGCGCAGACGTTCCTAAATCAATGCTAAACACTTAGATTTATTTGATTGGCCTGGGGAATAACACTGTACACACCTTGATTGCAAGTTTTTGACTTTTGTGGCTAAATTTGAAAGCAAAATTAATCCACGGTCTTCAAGGCATACGTGGACTAGTCTGTAAACTTCCCCGACATCTACCAATGTGCAGAAAATAACAGTAGAGGAAGGTCAAAACAAAACAAAAATTCAAACGTATGTTGATCATAGTGCGAAAAAGTTGAGTAAGTCTTCAATCTAAGAAGTTTAATGAAAAATAAACTATGTTATAACTTCCATTTAAAACTTATCAAACAGATGGGTCTTTAACTGATCTATGTATTACTACATATGACCGTTCATCAAATATGACAATAAGCAGTGATGTGTGTGTCTTCCGAGACATTGCCTATTCTCCGGGACCACTTTAATCCATCCCTGATTTGGGTTGGAATTCATGCTGTTCTTTGTTTTGTTATATTTTCTTCAGGACCACTTTAGTCTATTTCTGCTTTTATTTGGTGGAGTTCACGCTGTTGTTCTCTTTTGTTATCTTTTCTTCGGAACCACTTTAGTTCACCCCTGGTTTTAGTGGACTTCATGCTGTTCTTCTGTTTTGTAATTGTTCTGGGGTCTGTTGCATCACGATCATTTATAGCTTTGCCATTTCTTTTCTCCAACTCATCTTTATACGTGTATATTTTAGACTGAATAGGTTCTGACTCTAATGTAGTCATTTCAAGGGAGTTTTATCTTTGATATCAACCATCTTCATGATACGATACATTAATATATGGGTTTGAGCATTTCTGTGTAATAACTGCATATACATGCGTAAAAAGGAAAGGTTGGGATTCCATTATTATATACCACAGATAATTTGGTTATCCCAGAACAAAACACACCACCTTATCTTGTTGAACATGCCTTTCTTTGTGATATTGAGAATGTATTCGTCGACACTGAACTTCGGTATGATGCATGCCATTATATAAAAATCTGGCTAACTTAATTTCAATCATTCCAAAACTTAAGAATAAAAATAAGTATTAAAATTGACGTAAAAACACATTTGACTTATTTATATTCATTCATAATAAATATGTCATAAATTAAGTGTAATGACCAAATGAATTGCCAGTTGTTTTAGTAAAATTACATTTAAATGCACACATGTGCCACTGAACTTAAGATCAATGCATTTGTAAGATATTAAAATGAACTTTGAAGTTTTTTTTATTTTTGACCTTGGATAATGTCCATGAAGTAGGTATGTGTCCGTCACACTATTGAAGGAATGACCTGTAGATCAAATAATAAACTGTAGCAACAAGGACGTGATTTATTCTGGTTACAATGCACTATTTACTCCCTTATGGAAGTGCTGTACCAGTATTTACATCTATTGAAGTACAGATCGATTCTCTGTTTTATCAAAATTATCAAAATTTATCTCATTAAAAGATGGCGATGCGCTTTTTTAATTCCTTGACAAGCAGATGAAGAAAAGATAATACAATGTAGAAGCTCAAACAGAAATCAGTCCCTAACAGCTCTCCGAGTCAATTTAAAGCCACCCAATTAATGCATATACATTTTAAACATTTTTGCATTACTTTTCAGCATTTTTTTTCAAAGTTCAGGTATTATGTTTCCGCAAATTGACCTGGTTTTTAAGACCTTTCACTTTCATCATTTATGAAAATACTATATCTAATTTTTAAAATAAAGTTTTATACAATGTTCGTAATCTCTTAACAACAAAATTTGAAATTTAATAGACGCTGCTTGTGGTGTGAAAAAATTGATTTTAAAACCTATTGATTTCCAATATGTATGCGATGTGCAATGCTGTTAATTTCCTAACGAACCGCTATAATCAGTTGTTGCAGGTTTCATTTAGGTCAAAGTTGGTGGCGAAAATCTGTATTGCAGTTGGTCTAAGCATTGTTTAATATAAGATCAAAGATTAAGAGCAAGGAAAGTGGTTAACTCATTTCTTTGGTTTTGTTTTTCGCCATCTGCTCAAATTAAACCAAAGGCTCCCAGGAGCCTGTAATCGCTCACCTGGCTTAGAGTTGCCGAATCAGAGTTAATGTGAACAAAGATTTAACAC